>BSQZ01000091.1:1947498-2141454 GCA_033239005.1 Lamellibrachia satsuma
TCAGTCAGATGCAGTATTTTAGGGTAACTTAATTTGAAGCCAGCTAGGGCAAAATTGCTAAGTTTTTGTTGTGAGTAGTGTGTTTATTTTGATTAAAAAAACAGTCACGCAATATGCACTAATCCGCAACTCAACAAAACTCGAGTCGCGTGTTGATTTGGCCGGTCCAACCGTTGTTGAACCGATCACGCAGAGTCGGGCATATAGAGCCTGTTACACACGTACCTATGTACGTACGTCACGGACAGGGGGTGTGGGTGTCCGGGTAAGTGTTACGGAGCGGTACATCGGGGTTAGGGGTGTCTTGGCGATTGTTGAGTTCGTAATTAAAAAGGTTTATTTGCTCGTCTAGTTGTCGGTATCAGACTGATAACAATGACTGCTATCCCAAGTTTGGGCTATGTTTCAAATGAATTCCAACAGAAAATGAATGCGGACGCATCAGTGAAGTATGTAGCGGCGCTCGTAAAGTTTGCAAACTTGGTGTGCCGGCAACACACTTGGTGTGCCAGCAACACACTTGGTGTGCCGGCAACAAACTTGGTGTGCCGGCAACACACTTGGTGTGCCGGCAACACACTTGGTGTGCCGGCAACAAACTTTTCCAGCGTGTTACATTCCAACCCGTGAAAAAAGGTCACCAAGAATTCATGTGCGAACATGGATGACGTAGAATTGGAGTGGCTTAGTGAGGAGTGGTGGCAGCAATTATGAATCCTTGGGAGGATGTCTGCGGTGAGGGTAAGCACATAAGCATTGGGAGGAGGTCTGGTGTGCGGGTAGGCGCATAAGCATTGGGAGGATTTCTGGTGTGCGGGTTGGCGCATAAGCATTGGAAGGATGTCTGGTGTGCGGGTAGGCACATCAGCATTGGGAGGATATCTGGTGTGCTGGCAGGCACATAAGCATTGGGAGGATGTCTGGTCTGCGGGTATCCACATAAGCATTGGGAGGATGTCTGGTGTGCAGGTAGGCGCATAAGCATTGGGAGGATGTCTGGTGTGCGGGTAGGCACGTAAGCATTGGGAGGATGTCTGGTGTGCGGGTAGGCGCATAAGCATTGGGAGGATGTCTGGTGTGCGGGTAGGCACGTAAGCATTGGGAGGATGTCTGGTGTGCGGATATGCACATAAGCATTGGGAGGATGTCTGGTGCGCGGGTATCCACATAAGCATTGGGAGGATGTATGGTGTGCGGGTAGGCACATAAGCATTGGGAGGATGTCTGGTGTGCGGGTATCCACAAAAGCATTGGGAGGATGTCTGGTGTGCGGGTATCCACATAAGCAGAAGCGTACTTGTGCCAGTACGGAAAATAAATCCTTGCATAATTACCCATATTAAACGTTCATCGTTTATGAAAATGGACATTTGATTTATTACTAGTTACACATACATATATTCTATCTGTTAACTACGAATCATTGCGACATGTACGAATATAAAAATAGATGTATGCATAATATGTGGGTAGCCCGGGGGTCTTTCTCAAAACGAACGTAGTTGGGTGTTGTACAGGCCAGTGTTACGAAGCGTGACAAGGGGGTGAGGGTATCAAAAAAGTTAATAAAATAGCTTGACGTACTTAATGGATGGCCACCTAAAGGATGCAGACAGGCGTGGGACTTGGAAGGGAGGGTTAATAAAATAGCTTGACATACTTAATGGATGGCCCCTAAAGATGAAGACAGTCGTGGGACCTGGGAAGAGAGGGTTAATAAAATAGCTTGACGTACTTAATGGATGCTCCCTACACGATGGAGACAGTCGTGGGACTTGGGAAAGAAGGGTTAATAGAATAGCTTGACGTACTTAATAGATGGCCCCTAAACGATGGAGCAGTCGTGGGACTTGGGAAGGAAGGGTTAATACAACAGCTTGACGTTCTTAATGGATGGCCCCTAAAGGATGGAGCAGTCGTGGGACCTGTGAAGGGAGGGTTAGTAAAATAGCTTGACGTACTTAATGGATGGCCCCTAAAGGATGGAGACAGTCGTGGGACTTGGGAAGGGAGGGTTAATAAAATAGCTTGACATACTTAATGGATGGCCCCTAAAGATGAAGACAGTCGTGGGACCTGGGAAGAGAGGGTTAATAAAATAGCTTGACATACTTAATGGATGGCCCCTAAAGATGAAGACAGTCGTGGGACCTGGGAAGAGAGGGTTAATAAAATAGCATGACGTACTTAATGGATGGCTCCTAAAGGATGAAGACAGTCGTGGGACCTGTGAAGGGAGGGTTAATAAAATAGCTTGACGTACTTAATGGATGGCCCCTAAAGATAAAGACAGTCGTGGGACCTGGGAAGAGAGGGTTAATAAAATAGCTTGACGCACTTAATGGATGGCTCCTAAAAGATGGAGACAGTCGTGGGGCCTGGGTGCTACTCTCAACTCCTGCATACAAGAACGAAGCGGCAGAGAAGAATATTGATGGCGAAGTAGTTAGGAAACAACGGGACCTTTGTTACCCCAGCGACACGGTGAGTTAGAATGGACAACTACTCTAACATGAACAAGATCGCTTTGTGCGAACCCTGCAAGAAATAGCGGTGTGGCGCATATCAAGTGAAGCCATTGACATTGACTGGCACCTGAGTTTAGTTCGCTACCCTACCCTCATGTGTTGTATGATTGTGTGTCTCTCAGGTGAACGTCCGCGTGAATTGGGTTTGTGAAAACATAACACTGGTGTCTCTAGACGGTGACCAATTTAATAACGCTCGGTCTAATATATAATTACTGTGGTTGTTTGTCTGGTACTGATTGAAGGGCATAATTGTTTCGGTGCGTGTGAACCTTCAACGGTACCCGGACATTTCTCCAACGAACATTACGCCAACATACACTTCGCCAATGGACAAGTAGTTTTCGCCAACCCGTGAGGGGGCATTTCGCCAATCTGTGACGGGGACGTTTCGCCAACTTGTGAGGGGGACATTTCGCCAAAATGTGAGGGGGACATTTCGCCAATCTCTGAGGGGGGACATTTCGCCAACCTGTGAGGGGGGACATTTCGCCAACCTTTGGGAGGGGGGGACATTTCGCCAACGATATTTTTTTATAAAATTTTTGATTAGTCACAAAACAATTTTTATAAAGATATACAGTGTAGTACTATGTTTTATAAAGTAAATGTGAAATCACACCCACGCATGTAGACAAGCAATAATGACAACACATGCAACATTTACCAAAACAATTCAATTAACTAATTATTTGTTACACACAAAAACACATACAAATAAATATTAAAGCTTATGGGATCGGCGAAATGTCCCTTCGTTGGTTGGTGAAATGTCCGTTGGCGAAATAACCTTATTCTTAGCTTTCATTTTCAATGCAGATACGTCCCCAACTTAGGGGGGTGACCGAAAACTGTGGTCAACTGTGGTCAACTGGCCTTACCTTCAAAACGTCCCCTACATAAAAAAATATAAGAACATTATTGGACAATGTTTGGGCGAACTAAACAACGTGAGATTTGATGACAAGACAACTGTGGTAACATTTTAGATCAATACTTTAGAGGAGATGATCACTCACACAAAGTTTACCCTTATACAAACCTAGATAATCCTAATTGGCTGATTGAACGAACTCGTTCAGTTAATAAACCTTGTCTGATAACTAGGTCACAGTGAACATTTTATGAAAATCATGTCGTGTGAGCGGTCACTTCCTCTCAACGAATTGCTCTGACATTTTGACCACTCTACTATTATGTGCATGAACTACATTATTTAAATAAAAAAAACCTCTGCTGGACGGCCTTTGGTTTTGGACGCAGGTGTGACCTTTGAAATGTAGTCCAATGTACACGCGTGAACGTATGTGTTCTAGCCTCGTAGTTCTACTGGTTGTCAAATGACAGACAAACGCCTACGATAATTGTTTTATTGTTTAGATTTACTTAATCCCCGCTTTGGTTGGTGAAACGTCCGTTGGCGAAAAATCGCGGATTCTTAGCTTTCACCGTCAACACGGAGACGTCCCAAGTTAGGGGACGACCGTCAGTTGTGGTCAACTAGCTGACCTTACCTTCAAAACGTCCCCCAAGTAAAAAAAAACATCTTTCCTTGGGCAGTGCTTGAGCAAACTAATCGTTGAAGAAGTGATTAAACAACCAGGCCTAGTGAACTGCTCTGAAATACTTGACCACGCTACTGTTACTACTTGTTACTGTTACGCGCATGAACTGCATTATTTACATAAAAAAGTTCTGATAAGTTGATTTTTGATACAGAGGCGACCTTTAAAAATGTAGATCACTGTGCACGCGTGAACAGGTGCGTGCCTCATAGTTTTCTACTACGGTCTGCTGGTTGTCAAGAGATAAAAAACGTCGATAACTTGTTTTTCACCTCCTACAACCTAACGTGCAACAACTATGCATTTGGAAAACAAGCGCTCGCTATTTCAGCATCATTCTGTAAGCAAAACTAAAACTATACAACTCCTTAGGTTTGCCACAGACACAAAACTTACCGTTAAAAAACGGTTTCATCAGCTAGCAAACGTTTGCTGGTGTACTAAAATGTAGCTACTTATAAAAAAAAAACAGTTAACCGGTTTTAGCCTGTCATCGTGATAACCTTGAAGTGATATCGTCATCGTTATAACCTTGAAGTTTAACACCGAGAGACAGCACACGAGTGGGTGACAGGAGAGGCCCAACGACACCGTGCGTATAACACATTACAGTACTCTGTTGTTGGTAGTTGGCGTGAGAGCTGTCATTGTCAAGCGAACGCGTATCACTTATATGTGTTGAAAGGACACATGGCGTTGACACGACAAGTGAGACTTGTCAAATTTGGCCTGATCTCGTCGGTGGCGTGAAAGCGCGGGTCGGATCGGAGGGGAGGGGTCGGAGGGATCGGAGGGGTCGGAGGGATCGGAGGGGTCGGAGGGGTCGGAGGGATCAGAGTGGTCGGAGGGATCGGAGGGGTCGGAGGGATCGGAGGGTTGGAGGGATCAGACAGGTCGGACGGGTTGGAGGGATCAGACGGATCGGAGGGGTCGGAGGAATCGGAGGAATCGGAGGGATCGGAGGGGTTGGAGGGATCGGAGGGATCAGAGGAATCGGAGGGGTCGGAGGGATCAGAGGGGTCGGAGGGATCGGAGGGGTCGGAGGGATCGGAGGGTTGGAGGGATCAGACAGGTCGGACGGGTTGGAGGGATCAGACGGATCGGAGGGGTCGGAGGAATTGGAGGAATCGGAGGGATCAGAGGGGTTGGAGGGATCGGAGGGATCAGAGGAATCGGAGGGGTTGGAGGGGTCGAAGGGATCGGAGGAATCGGAGGGATCAGAAGGATCGGAGGGATCGGAGGGGTCGGAGGGGTTGGATGGATCGGAGGGGTCAGAGGAATCGGAGGGGTTGGAGGGATTGGAGGGGTCGGAGGAATCTGAGGGGTTAGAGGAATCGGAGGGGTTGGAGAGATCGGAGGAATCAGAGGAATCGGAGGGTTCGGTGGGATTGGATGGGTCGGAGGGATCGGAAGGGTCGGAGGAATCGGAGGGATTAGAGAAATCGGAGGGGATGGAGGGATCGGAGTGATCAGAGGAATCGGAGGGATCGGAGGAATCGGAGGTTTCGGAGGGATCGGAGGGGTCGGAAGGATCGGAGGGATCGGAGGGGTCGGAGGGTTCGGAGGAATCGGAGGGGTTAGAGGGATCAGAAGGATCGGACGGGTTGGAGGGATCGGAGGAATCAGAGGGGTCAGAGGGATCAGAGGGTCGGAGGGGTCGGACAGGTCGGACGGGTTGGAGGGGTCGGAGGGATCGGAGGGGTCGGAGGGATTGGAGGAATCGGATGGATTGGAGGGGTCGGAGGGTATGGAGGGATCGGAGGAATTGGAGGGTGCCAAAGGGGTCAGAGGGGTCGGACACGGAGGGGTCGGAGCGATCGGAGGAATCGGAGGGTTCAGAGAGGGATCGGAGCGGTCGGAGGAATCGGAGGGGTTGGAGGAATCGGAGGTTCGGAGTGGTCGAAGGGGTTGGAGGGGTCGGACAGTTCGGAGGAATCGGAGGGATCAGAGAGGGATCGGAGGGGTCGGAGGGGTAGGACGAATTAGAGGGTTCGGAGGGATCAGAGGGGTTGGAGGGATCGGAGGAATCGGAGGGATCGGAGGGATCGGAGGAATCGGAGGTGTCGGAGGGATCGGAGGGGTTGGAGGGATCGGAGGGATCAGAGGGGTTGGAGGGGTCGGTGGGATCGGAGGTGTCAGAGGGGTCAGAGGGGTCAGAGTGATCGGAGGAATCGGAGGGGTTGGAGGGATCGGAGGGGTCGCAGGGATCGGAGGGGTCGGACGAGTCGGAGGGGTCGGAGGGGTTGGAGGGATCGGAGGAATCGGAGGGATCAGAGGGGTCGGAGGGGTCGGAGGAATCAGAGGGGTCGGAGGGATCGGAGGGGTCAGAGGGATCGGAGGGATCAGAGGGGTCAGAGGGGTCGGAGGGTTCGGAGGGATCGGAGGGGTCGGAGGGGTCAGAGGGGTCAGAGGGATCAGAGGGGTCGGAGTGATCGGAGGAATCGGAGGGGTCTGAGGGATTGGAGGGATCAGAGGGGTCGGAGTGATTGGAGGGGTCAGAGGGATCAGAGGGGTCGGAGTGATTGGAGGGGTAAGAGGGATCAGAGGGGTCGGAGTGATCGGAGGAATCGGAGGGGTCTGAGGGATCGGAGGGATCAGAGGGGTCGGAGTGATTGGAGGGGTCAGAGGGATCAGAGGGTTCGGAGTGATTGGAGGGGTAAGAGGATCAGAGGGGTCGGAGTGATCGGAGGAATCGGAGGGGTCTGAGGGATCGGAGGGATCAGAGGGGTCGGAGTGATTGGAGGGGTCAGAGGGATCAGAGGGGTCGGAGTGATTGGAGGGGTAAGAGGGATCAGAGGGGTCGGAGTGATCGGAGGAATCGGAGGGGTCTGAAGGATCGGAGGGATGAGAGGGGTCGGAGTGATTGGAGGGGTCAGAGGGATGAGAGGGGTCGGAGTGATTGGAGGAATCGGAGGGATCGGAGGGATCAGAGGGGTCGGAGTGATTGGAGGGGTCAGAGGGATCAGAGGGGTCGGAGTGATTGGAGGAATCGGAGGGGTCGGAGGGATCGGAGGGATCAGTGGGGTCGGAGTGATCGGAGGAATCAGAGGGATCAGAAGGATCGGAGTGATCGGAGGAATCGGAGGAGTCGGAGGGATCGGAGGGGTTGGAGGGGTCGGACGGGTCGGACGGGTTGGAGGGGTCGGAGGGATCGGTCGGGTCGGACGGGTCGGAGGGTTCGGAGGGGTCCGAGGGGTCGGGCGGGTTCGTCTTTGGGGGCATCACAAACGTCGGCAGGACAGTAAATGATGACGCAGCATTGAACGGTCGCAACCCTTCTACCCTTGCATGCAATCGAGCTCCCTCCCGTACCCAGCGTACAGCTAAACGCTCTGGCTCGTTTTTTTATGCTATTACTTGCGTATATGCCTCCTGCAGTCTGACAGAGGCACCCTTGAAATACATGAATCTCCTTAAATAATAATACAATTGTTGGCCTACCATTGAACACAAGTTCAAGTAAATTATGGTAATATACAGTGGTTGGAAAGTATCTATAAATATGTAGGCTACGCATGTTGTATACATTTCTAATCCTTACGATGTATCTTGAACCTGTCGAGTCAACTCCGCAACGTTGCGGAGTTGACACGGTATAGCCTTATCATGGCCATAGCTCCACTGTAAGTGACCACATTGTCAATGAAGCTGCCAAGCTATTATTTGCATATAGTAACTAACAAATCTAAGCAAAACATTAGCATATGTCTTGATCTGTTGCGTAGCTAACAGTGTAATACATACGCGAATGGTTCGACTTTTTAATGGAATTTACAGAGAGAAAGAGAATAAATAGAAAACTCACATACTTTAACGCTAGACTAGAGTGCTCACTTTATTGTCTTTGCGGAGTAGACAGATCTTCTGCTTTTAAGCACACAACTTAACTGTTCTATGTTTGATATATCATCGTCGCCGCTGATGGAATAAAACACATCTACGGGACAAATGGCAGTACTGGGGGCAGTGACCCCACTTTGCGTGTTAGAAATGTCCTCGATAAAGAGGGAGGGTGCCACTTGGCTGTACCTCGACAACTAACTTTGACGAGATGAAAAACATCCGGCCAAAATAAAGGGTGCCGGGCACCTGGTGGACACTGGAAATGCCATACGATCTTAAGTTAACAGTCGCCACATTGTGCTTCGTATGACATTGTGTAAAGTAAGACCGGTATTCGTAAAATGAACGAAGTTAAATTGTCTACACCAATAAAGTAGTCATTCACCCTGCGTGTTGCACCCCGATTGCTATTCGTCCATCAGACGTCACAGTTCACCGGACCGCTCTCCATCTGCCTTTAAGAACCCTTCCATCACGGCGACAGACACCAGACTGCGGCCGAGGGAGAACGGACAAGGTTTCAAGCAGCAGAAGACGTAGCGAGAAAAGAATATCTTACAAATTACAAGTAAGTAGATGTCTGCACTATTTCCTAAACCGAATTATACACGAAAGGTAGCATAGCAAGCCTGTTGCTCGATATTCATTAGGAGACATAGCTAACAGTCGAAGGAACACTTTATTACGGCAATATTGGACATGTTGACAGATGACCAATGTTTTGCTTTATTGCCAAGTATTGATCATTTAAAGATCGATGTGGTTGAACGGTACCAGTGTAAGGTCGTATTCACGTCGACGTACAGTGGATACACAACAAAAGAGGCAGTTGATATTGACATTGACATTATTGCTTTTAACTCTGTTCGGAAGATGTTGTTGATATCACAGTTTGATTATCATAGATCGACATATCGGTCTGTAGTTGGTTAAGTTATTTGTTTAGAACGGTGTAATTTAAAAAACGTTCATTGCACATTTTCGACGCTGCACATTTTGCACGATCACCGAGCAATCTTCGTAAATACAGATATTTATGGTGAAGCCAAATCTACAATTCAGAAGAACGAAAATTAACTCGAAAAAGAATGCACCGGCGTAGCTTTCTCGCTTGCACCTGATTGGTATGAAAAGTAATTTAGTCGCGATAGTAAAGTGTACTCGCTTAGGATATCAAACATGTTTGCGATGTGTTTATATCTGAAGAATATGTCAAACAAATATTATATGAGCAGAATTATACAAGTGCTGCCCAGAAATTATATGAGACTATCTATCATGCGTCACCATATTATGTTTTCATAATACGGTGTCTTTTTATATCCAACATTTCAGCAATGCGTCTCAAGTATTGGAACAGCGGTCCCAAGCGTGATTGGTCGCTTTGTGCGTGACACGTTGTGGTTAATACACAACAAGATGATTATATATTCGACGCATCCACGTCAGTGCATACATACGGCAGCTATTATAGTCGGCTTACCTCTGATAACCCGTATTTAATTAATTGTTACCGGTGGCTGCGTCGAGCGTCCAAGGCACTATAGTGAGTCATCGTGTGTGGCTGCGTCGAGCGTCCAGGACGCTGTAGCGAGTTGCCACGCCTGGCTGAATCGAGCGTGCAGGGCGCAAGAGCTGCTTATTTATCAGAACAGTGAAGTTTGCCAACACTTACGCTTGGCGGCGATTTGTATTATCAACTGGCTCTCGTTTAGCGCGTGTTTTCCCAGCATATTGAAATTTTAGAGAGAGTAAGTAATACAAACATCCATCTTCGAATCCACTGCACTAAAATTATGCCCCGTCTATGTTGTAAATATTACCTCTCTATTTCGAATCATGGAAGACTCTCTATTTTGGTTCATCAAAGACATATTTTTTTGTAGCTCAATCCGCCTAGAATGTTTTTTGTATTTCGTCAAAAGTGATTCGTTATCATAGCATGTTATATTTTAATAGCACCGCTGAGCTCAAAAAAGAAAGACATATAGCGTGTTATTTTAAGCACCATTATTTTCGGTTTGTTTTAGCAGTTCTAGCACACATCATGACATTGTCTTCCGTATATACATATTTTAAACTCGTCTGTACCGACGATCTCGCCAACGTTGCCTTGCAGTCTCTTGTAATTTCGCGATAGATGTGTGAGATCCGAGCTGCATAAGCAAGTCCAAAATATACACGATCGAAACGCCGTTTAATTCGATTTATATATTTGCTAAGCAAAACATTGCCGTTAATTCTAGCTTCAGCAAAAAGTCCACTGGAGATTTATTTACGACTGAAATTAAAGAAAACATATTTTCTGAGTTTCAACGCGTCTTTCTGACAGGAATTAATATAGGAATGTGCAACATGTATGTGTAAGTGGCAACGGCATGTCGTTGTTACAGACATGAAGTTGTTGTTGCTGTGCATCGCCATTGTCGGTTCCGTTGCCGCCAACAAGGACGAAGAATTGGCCCTCATGAAGCGTCTACTTCAAACCCTTAAACAAGAAGACTTCATGGAGTCCAACGAGAATGCGGCGAACGATAGTAAGTGTGGTCAAAGGGTGCGTGTGGGGTAGTAAATGATTGTATGTGCGGCTAGAAGGGTAGGGTGTGGTAATAAGTTATAGTACGCGTGGTTAGAGGGTAAGAATAAAGTAGTAACTGACAGTAAGTGCGGCTAGAGGGGTAGGATGTGGTAGTAAATCATAGTAAGTGTGGTTAGAAGGGCAGGGTGTGGTAGTAAGTGATATTAAGTGTGGCTATAGGGGTAGGGTTGACCAGTAAGTGATAGTAAATGTGGTTAGAGGGGTGGGGTGGGATAGTGAGTGATAGTAAGTGTGGTCAGAGGGGTGGGGTGGGAGAGTAAGTGATAGTAAGTGTGGTTAGAGGGGTAGGCTGTGGTAGTAAATGATAGCAAATGTGGTTAGAGGCGTGGGATAGTAAGTGAGAGTAAGTGAGGTTAGAGGGGTTGGGTGGGACAGTAAGTGATAATAAGCTTGGTTATATGGATGTGGTTGAGTATTAAGTTATAGTAAGCGTGGTTAGAGGGGTGGGGTTGGTTCGTAAGTTATATTAAGTGGGGTGAGAGGGGTGGGATTTGGTAGTTAGTGATAGTAGGTGTGCTTAGCGTGGTTGGGTGGAGTAATATGTGATATTAATTGTGGTTCTAGTAAGAGATAGTAAGTGGGGTAATAAATCCATTGTTTATATATGCCAGTCTCTAGTTCGTCATCGTGCAACTCTTTACGGATCGCGAATATGCTTTGTACCAACCCAGTAATGCTACAAACAAGTTTGACAGTATTTAATAAAAACATAAACGATATGCGTTTTGACGATGTGCGTGGTGATGGGTTACCGGGAGCTCGACCCATGTACGCCCCTACGACAGCGTTAGGTTCCGACTCCAAGTAAACTTCGGTTGTGTGTTGTTGTCAGAGCGATACCTCTACCAGACTCCCAACAATCCATCGCCGTCCGTCCTTCAGTCAAGGCCGGGAGAGATGAAGGTCGACCTCCAGATGGACGTAGACGTCATGAACAATTGTCCAGGCTGCCGCATGTTCGTGAACTTCCAGTGCGTCAGCAACGAATGCCACGTAAGTTACAATAATGTATTCATCCGTGGTTATAAGTTGGGTTTCATTATATATATATATATATATATATATATATATACATATATATATACATATATATATATATATATACATATATATATATATATATATATATATATATATATATATATATATATATATATATATATATATATATATATATATATATATATATATATATATATATATATATATATATATATATATGGCTACTTCACGAAATAAATCATGATTGTCAATTTTACATATCCTACGTACCATCTTACCTGTTTTCTAATATGTTGCTGACAGTTGAACACAGCGATTTGTAAGGCAATCTACATTTCGGGGACGGGACCGCAAATTTGTGATATTTTAGTTTATTCCAGCACAGGTTCGGAGCATTGGGGTCGTAGAATTCAAGCTTGATATCGTAAGCAAAAGCTTAAACATATCGTTTATTGGAAGTAATGCATTGATGCCTTTTTACTACCTCTACTATACGTTATGCCACCTGTACTACCTGTACTATATGTTATGTCACCTGTACTACCTGTACTATATGTTATGTCACCTGTACTACCTGTACTATATGTTATGTCACCTGTACTACCTGTACTATAATTTGTTATGTCACCTGTACTATACGTTATGCCACCTGTACTACCTGTACTATATGTTATGTCACCTGTACTACCTGTACTATATGTTATGTCACCTGTACTACCTGTACTATATGTTATGTCACCTGTACTACCTGTACTATATGTTATGTCACCTGTACTATACTTTATGCCATCTGTACTACCTGTACTATATGTTATGTCACCTGTACTACCTGTACTATATGTTATGTCACCTGTACTACCTGTACTATATGTTATGTCACCTGTACTATACGTTATTCCACCTGTACTACCTGTACTATATGTTATGTCACCTGTACTACCTGTACTATATGTTATGTCACCTGTACTACCTGTACTATATATTATGTCACCTGTACTATACGTTATGCCGCCTGTACTACCTGTACTATATGTTATGCCACCTGTACTACCTGTACTATATGTTATGCCACCTGTACTACCTGTACTATATGTTATGTCACCTGTACTACCTGTACTATATGTTATGTCACCTGTACTACCTATACTATATGTTATGTCACCTGTACTACCTGTACTATATGTTATGTCACCTGTACTACCTGTACTATATGTTATGTCACCTGTACTACCTGTACTATATGTTATGTCACCTGTACTATACGTTATGCCACCTGTACTATCTGTACTATATGTTATATCACCTGTACTACTTGTATTATATGTTATGTCAAATGTACTAGTAAAATATTGGCTGGCCGTTTGCAGAACAAGGCCGAGCGACAGTTCCCGGAGAATGGCTACAGCTGGACCGAGTTCCGCGCCCTCTTTGTGACGCCCACTCAGCACGATGGTGTGTGGGTGGACGGGCTTGAGAGCGGCATGGAATACAAGGTGTGGGACAGCGTGACCCTCGCCAATACGACGATGGAGTACGGCGGGTATCAGAACACCGAGCGGAGGAAAATTAGGATCCCATAGCAGGACATGGATGGACAACGAAACGACACTTTTTCGTATTCCGGATATTAAGCATTAAGCAACAATGCGTTTAGTAGAAACAGCCACTTCGTTTAGATTGAAGAACAGTTGTAGTGTAGATCGAGTCATCCACGCCGCCGTTCACTCGTGTCGAGTTGTGCCAACCAACCGCTACCAAGAACATACTTCCCACACACTCTTATAAATCCAGTTTCAAAGAGAAACGATATAATATTATTCCGCATGCACGTGCTGCTTCGATTTGTTATGTTCTTCATAGGTATGATTATTAATATGTTTTCAACATTTAAAATAGCAGTAGTTCTATGAAACAAATTGGAATGTCACAACTTGAATATGTGTGTTTATTGTCAGACACCAATGTTACGGGTCATCTGAGAACTAAAATAAGGAATTGGAATAAACTGTACTGAACTGAATGCACTGTTTGACGCTCAGATGTGATATGTCGCCCGAGTGTACAAACCGGTATCGATTTGCATATAGCGACACCTGCTTTCTACGTTCAATAAAAAGCATTTCTTGTTTACGTTACGTGGTCCGAATCTGTCATAATTTGACGTCCACGATCAGTGTCACTGACTACACTCGCTGTGTCGAGTTGCCGGTTGACCTTTGTTCTAAAGTTTCACCAAGCTGACAGTTCAGGGTGTCCTACGTTTCACACAGCACTGATGTTTGTGTGACTCGTCCTTCATACATTAATGGCTAATTACATGTAATATTGGACGTGTGACTTTTAACATGTCTCAGTTTGCAACAGGTGCACAAATGTCAGGTATTTTAGTACGCATACTATTAAATGTTCTGGCGTGGCTCACGGGTCAACGCACGCCGAAGTCTACATTTCAGATAAAAATGGCTGCACTCAATCGTCTGGAGTTGTTTCTTTGCATGGACAATCTTTTTCATTTTAATGTTTATGTATAATATATATATATATATATATATATATATATATATATATATATATATATATATATATATATATATATATATATATATATATATTATAATATATATATATATATATATATATATATATATATATATATATATATATTATAATATATATATATATATATATATATATATATATATATATATATATATATATATATATATATATATATATATATATATATATACATATATATATATATATATATATATATATATATATATATATATATATATATATATATATATATATATATATATATATATATATATATATATATATATATATATATATATATATATGTAATGTTTCACTAAATTATAAATTAATATCGAAACAGGTCCGTACATGTTGACAGGCTGAATTATGTTGTGACAATATCATCGTGAAGGTTACCAGGCTGACATCCTTTTGGACAATATCTGTCTACTCTCACGCATAATCCGTGAGACTCACGGTTTTATCTTACTTAAAGGTCACGGTCTGAAATCTCACGTATATTTTTATAATTAGCAATGAAAATTATGAAACAAACTTTCCTTTTTTTCCGAAAAAATGTTCATGTGTGCAAGCGAAGACCTTAGTTACATTTACAAGTTATATCCGCCTTTTTAACGACTAACGTGTGAAACGCGGGCCATTCAACACCCGAGCATCAACCAATGGGATTTCATGTTGGAAAGCAGTGTAAGCACGTGTTGAAGATGAATTGTGTCTTCACTGAGGCCCAGCGTCTTGGAGGGATTTTTCTCACGCATAAGAACCCTCCAGGGGTTGACAGTTATGCAATACTAACGTAACATGGGTAATTCTGGGTTACTATCGGAACTTACACTCCTAGTCCAGGCTCTGGTTTGTGCGAGAAACAGTGGCGCCACATCCCGGACCTCGAATGATCGAGGCTAAGCATGCATTTTCAGACAAGTTCTATTCGCCGCCAAGTTAACGAATGCGCTACTGTCAGCTGAGCGAGACAGTATTTTAACTTAACCAAGAAGGGACCCCAAATTGTGAATTGTATCAATGTTAATGCGATATGTGAGTTGATATCACAGTGAGCGTCAACCAATGTGTTTGTACTTTTCTGAAGAATTTAGAGGTGTTGGACAGTCATGCACATTTACTTAGCACTCTCAAGTTATACCTAAAATTAGTTATATCAATTTTCTCCCAAGATGTTTATCGACGCATGTAGAAACACATTTCTTGTAGATCAATATAGTCACCGCCCAAACATCAATTATATAAACTCGGAGAGAGATCCTTTGATCTATCCCATATGCATTGGTCTCCTGGACACAAACAATACATTCGTTGGTTCTCCAATGCCAATTTTGAGAGTATTGGTAGCTACATTAGCTGTACCTAAAGGCATTGTTAACTCCACTATCTCAAATTAATTTCATGTGTGGTTCAATGCAAACTTGTCATTACATATGATAGTCATCGTCTCCTTGCTTATAAAGGTAATTGTCGTTTCAACTCTGTCATACGCAGGACTTGTGATCTATCACATGTGCGGCACAACAGTCTCATGGAAAACTATTTATGGACTACAGAGCCTATGTATTTGAACACAACGAAGAATGCTCCTTACATGGCAATTAGCCATTATCACCAAGTGGGCATCGACCAATATATGCACAATTGCACATCTAAAATAATCCACCCTTGTGCATGAAAAAGAAACAACAATCGTGCGTCAGAAAGGTTAAAAATAGTATGTGTGTGTGCGTGCGTGCGCGCGCGCGCGTGTGTGGGGGTTGTATGCATTTAACACGACGTACGTATGTATGTATGTATGTATGTATGTATTTATGTATGTATGTATGTATGTATGTATGTATGTATGTATGTATGTATGTATGCATGCATGTATGTATGTATGTATGTATGTATGTATGTATGTATGTATGTATGTATGTATGTATGTATGTATGTATGTATGTATGTATGTATTTATGTATGTATGTATGTATGTATGTATGTATGTATGTATGTATGTATTTATGCATGCATGTATGTATGTATGTATGTATGTATGTATGTATGTATGTATGTATGTATGTATGCATGCATGTATGTATGTATGTATGTATGTATGTATGTATGTATGTATGTATGTATGTATGTATGTATGTATGTATGTATGTATGTATGTATGTATGTATGTATGTATGTATGTATGTATGTATGTATGCATGTATGTATGTATGTATGTATGTATGTATGTATGTATGTATGTATGTATGTATGTATGTATGTATGCATGTATGCATGTATGTATGTATGTATGTATGTATGTATGTATGTATGTATGTATGTATGTATGTATGTATTTATGTATGTATGTATGTATGTATGTATGTATGTATGTATGTATGCATGTATGTATGTATGTATGTATTTATGTATGTATGTATGTATGTATGTATGTATGTATGTATGTATGTATGCATGTATGTATGTATGTATGTATGTATGTATGTATGTATGTATGTATGCATGTATGTATTTATGTATGTATTTATGTATGTATGTATGTATGTATTTATGTATGTATGTATGTATGTATGTATGTATGTATGTATGTATGTATGTATGTATGCATGCGTGTTTATTATGCTACTCCTCCCAGACACTTTGCATTTGGAGCGCCAAACTTTCAGGGGTTTATCTACGAACCCACGGTCGGGTCGTCTCAGCGTAATTTTTTCACCCCGCTATTTCCCTTTCTTCGAACAATCGAATAACCCTTTGTATTTATTACGTACAATTCACGCGAACAATTGCGTAAAATTTTTGTATTTTCTTCGATTGTCTAAAATTACGTAATACAAGGGCGTTGCTCGACGTTACTATTACATAGTTAATTCCAGAGATGTTGACTAGCAGCACAAAGTCATAAGGCATATATAGATACTTCTGTAATAACGTCTTTTAATATTGTTAACATGAAAGTCACTTACGAACTACCAAGTTATCCCGTCCAGACGATGAAAGTCACTTACGAACTACCAAGTTATCCTGTCCGGACGATGGGTTTTTTTGCTCGTTTATAATAAGATAATATGCACGTCACGTGCTAGTTTGGATACGCTCTATGAAAGCAACTTTTGTGCCAACTTTTGATGCACTATTGGCATTGGAACCAGCCAAGTTCGGCGAGACAGACTAATTATAAAATATTTGTGTTTCTTTTGTTGTTCCGAAATCATATAACGCAATCGTAACAATTCCTATCCTCAAATGTGTTCGCTGGAGCGTGTCCTTGACGCATGACTGCGGCTTTTCGCCAGTGTAGACTGATTTTCCGGAAATCATCGAAGTTTTTTTCCGGGAAAGCCGTCTAACTCACGCCCAGGCCCTTTATTATTAACGGGGCGGGGTGAATCCTTCCGATGAGTCGGTCGTAATATTCGGAAACAAAATAATACCAAAAAAATGTGTCTTGTGAGATAATTACCACATCAAATATCACATTCAAAGAACCGGGAATGTGATTTTGCCTAATACATGTTACCATGTTTTACATCAGTAACTCTAAAATGTTTCGTAATCAATACAATTTTAACGTTTTTAATGTTATGCTGAGCTATTGTTCGATTGTGGTTTTGATGGCGTTTCGCTGTAAGGTTTTGAATGATTAACATTTTGGCAATGGGGGTTTATTTGAAAACTGAAGTTAAAGCGTTCAATCCATTCGTTGGTTCTCTAGTGCCACGCGTGCCGCCAATTTTGAGAATATTGGTACCCACATTAGCTGCAGAGCAAGGTATAATTAACTCCAGTATCCAGTGTAAACGTGTCATTAAATGTGACAGTCATCGTCTCCTTGCATATCGTCCAGACATAGAGACATCGTAATTACAGTAACTGTTATAATGGTGATTGTCGTTCCAAGTTGGAAGAAGATCTCAGGCCCATTATTGTGTTCTATAACAGCGGGATAATAGTATCATGAAAATCTATTGATGTACTACTGAGCCAATGTATTTTAACACCACGCTAAGAATACAATGCAATACAACAAAGGAGACTTCTATAGCGCCGAAATCCTCAGAAAAACCGAGCTCAGCAGTGCACCAATGCCAAAGTGTTAGGCAAATCGTAATCCAAATTCAGTTCCGAATCATCAACAACAGAGTTGGTGGTGCGCTGAGGAGTTAAGGAGGATAGGCCAGGTCAAATAGGTAGGTTTTTAGATGACGCCGAAATGTTGATATATCTTCACATGCCTTAACACTGACAGGTAATGAGTTCCACAAAGTATGTGCTGCATTTGAGAAAGCTCTAGTTTCAAAGTTTGTCTTAATTCTGGGAATAAAATGTAAATGCGAAGTAGATGATCGAAACTGCTTAGCGTTTCTTGCGGGTTGAGCAGCGAATGTAAATATGCCGGTTGCCCGGAAGAAAGTGCTTAATAGTGCACATCTTGAAAATAATGCGATGTCGAATCGGTAGCCAATGTAGAGATTTTAGATGTGAGAAACGAGGCGATTTAGTAGCTACCCTTGACAAGTAATTCCGCACACGCTGAAGTTTCATGATATGGTCAAGCCTACTGCTAACAAGAGAAGTTGCAATAGTTTTCGCAACAGAAAGATGCAAATATCGGCGGATACGACGAAGATCACGAATGTGATAAAAACAACAACGGCACAATTTAAAAATATCCTGCCTAAAATTTTAATTTTTTTCAAAGGTAATTCATATATTCCGTGCCGAGGCTGTCGGTGTTAAATTCTGGTCCAGGATAGGTGTCGGGGATAAACATTCGATTTTATCACGCTGCCTCTGTGTACCAATGATGAGAAATTCTGTTTTACCCGTATTTAGCTTTAATTTACTGTCATTCATCCAGTGGAAGATGTGCTGGAGACAATCTCTGAGCTGGTTAAGGGAATGATTATTGTCAGGTTTAGCCTGTGTATCATCTGCATAAAGATGGTGATTCAAACTATGACTTTGGATAACTGAGCTTAACGGAGTAGTGTAGAGAGTGAAGAGAAATGGTCCAAGAACAGAACCCTGAGGAACACCACATGAAGTAGGAAGTGATGCTGAGAAGCAGTACTTATTTACGGTGACATCATTATGCACTTTTAAAAGAGCAGTCTCTGTAGAGTGAAACTGTTTGTATGCGGATTGTGATACATTAAATAAACCATTTAATCTGATGTGAGACGTTAGGCGGCTTGCAACAACTCTTTCGAGTATTTTAGAAATAAAGCTAAGGTTAGAAATAGGTACGCAACTGTTTAGGTCATCCTTAGGCAAAGATGTCTTCTGAGGAAGTGAGCTGACATGCGCTTGTTTAAAATCGTCTGGAAACATGACTGAGCACAGTGATGCGTTTATTATATTTGTTATTGGGTTAATTAATGAATCAAGACATGCTTTCAATTGTGTTGTAGGTAGTGGATCGAGATCACATGACTTGTTTGGAGAGGACATGATTATTTTCCTCACTTCATCAACAGTAGCAGGTGTGAAAGCAGCTAGTGGATAATTTATTTGCGACGGATCCACGTTTTCATGATTTGAAGCATGATCTGAAAATGTAGAACATATTACATTACCAGTCGAATTATTACATTATCGGTCGATTATTACATTACCGGTCGATTATTACATTACTGGTTGTAACACACGAGCCATCCACTAATCACCAATATTAAAACATGTCACGTATCAGTAATTGAGAACAATGTGTTCCTTGTTTTAGACTGCTGTTATGTATCTATACTTAGACATGAAACATTGAGTGTCGATATTTACAGGAGAAAGTATCATATATACACATAAATTAATCACTTTACACCACACAAAAACATTGAGTGTAGATATTTACTAGATAAAGTACCATATATATACACATAGGTTAATCACATTACACCACACAAAACATTGAGTGTCGATATTTACAGGAGACAGTACCATATATACACATAAGTTAATCACATTACACCACACAAAACATTGAGTGTCGATATTTACTGGAGAAAGTACCATATATACACATAAGTTAATCACATTACAACACACACAAACATTGAGTGTCGATATTTACTAGAGAAATACCATATATACACATAAGTTAATCACATTACACCACACACAAACATTCAGCTCTACGTGTTTCGTCCCGAACGTATCTCAATACTTAACAGATAGCCTGTAAAGTTAACTTATTTAATACGCAGTTGTAATGAAGTTTCAGTTATCAGTTTGAAGCAGTGAACTTGCTCATTAAGCGATAGTGTGATGGGGTTGGCAGGAAGTGGATGGTTGGTCCAAAAATGGGTGGGAGGTGGGACAGGTGGGAGGTGAGATGGGTGGGAGGTGGGATGGGTGGGAGGTGGGATGGGTGGGAGGTGGGACGGGTGGGAGGTGAGATGGGTGGGAGGTGGGGCGGGTGGGAGGTGAGATGGGTGGGAGGTGGGATGGGTGGGAGGTGAGATGGGTGGGAGGTGAGATGGGTAGGAGGTGGGATGGGTGGGAGGTTGGTTGATATAGGTAATATGTCATATTCTTTCACATTTCCTTTGTCTCTTCTGCAGAGTTATTACGGAAAAACTGAGCTGAGACGGAGTGTCTAACTGAGCGATCAAAACAAAACAAACACCCATAAAGAAAATAGTTTAAGTCATACAGTTATCGCAATTCACATGAAATAATTGTAATTTTTGCATAAATTGTAGTTACTACATACATAGATATCACGGATGCCCATTTCGCAAAAAAACTGTACGTATCTTCGAAACGTTTTCATCAGGCGAATTTTCGACCGATTAGGCAGGTGTTATTAATAGCCTAGTAACGTTCTAAAACATAGGAGCAGTTGAACGATATGAATGCCGTTGAGATGTGTCAAGGGTGTGGAGGGATGCTTGTCACATATTCCGAAATTCCGCAAATATATGCGATATTGACAACTCACATAATGTCTTAGACAAAACTTTATATTCACTGATTCTTGCAGCCATGCACGTATCATGTTACAGTCCGCGTGTCATCGACGGATGAATGCACCG
Organism: Lamellibrachia satsuma; assembly: GCA_033239005.1. Lineage (NCBI taxonomy): Eukaryota > Metazoa > Annelida > Polychaeta > Sabellida > Siboglinidae > Lamellibrachia > Lamellibrachia satsuma. The sequence goes on from BSQZ01000091.1 coordinate 1,968,635, forward strand.
CAGAGAAGGTGACGGAATGTTTTAAGGTTGGTAGCAATTATTTCAAGAGACTACGCGTTTGTCTGCGTTGACATATATTTTTCTACTGTTTTCCGCAGCTGTTTGTCAAATAATAAGCACAAGATAGTATTAATTATCAGCACAATAATATTTATGATATTATAATTATGCATACATCAAAAGCTGCAACAAACGTACATGTAAGGTTAACATGGTGATGATTTTCAAATTAAAGTAGACTGTTCAAGTTTGTGCATTCACAAATAGGCTATGGTGTTTTAATAATGTCCCTCACCGATAATAAACCCAAAAGGCATTTGTCGTAACAAGTTATGGTGATGTATTTTTTAAGATTATATTCATGTATACTCACTAACATGACACTTGTTGTTTGTCTCACGAGCAGCTGTTGAAGCAGGTGACATTCAAGGACATATCTTCTCCAATTGTTCCTTCCATGAGCGAGGAAGACATGCGGGAGCGATGTAGGTGAGGCGCCCTATATTGGATTATTGTTAAAACAAAGGGCAATGTACGGTTTTAGTAGGCTATTTATAAGTATTTGGTTAAATTAATCGAACAATTGATAAGAGTACGTCTCTATTCAGTGCATAACTCTGGTATTTAAACTGAAATAATTACGTAATCCAATAATGATGTGTCACTTATAGCGTTCAACATGTGGTTATAACATAGGTGATATAGATTTCTACAGGTGGTGAAATAAATACTGTAGTGACGATGCGATGAAGTGCTTAGTGAATTTTTGTAGAATGAATGTAAATCGTAGCAAAGCAGGCGCAAAACATTACATTTGATTAAGTGTAATATTTTGAAAGCGAGTTTCTGAAGTGTTTTGCGCTTATTCTTAAATAAGTGCAGTGGTTAGACGCCGGACTCTCAATTGAGAGAACGAATCCTCTTGCTACCGTTTCGAAACTTCGGAAATTTCATTCACCTCACGCTTGATTGATTGACTGATTGATTGATTGATTGATTGATTGATTGACATTACTCTCCATTGTATCACACCATGTCAGGCTCTGTATATCCCATCTTCTTTTCTTGTTTTAAATGTCACCTTCACTGCACTCTGTGTTTCTTCTGGCATATTGGCTGTACGGATTGGTTGTAGGATATACGAAGACTATCTTTCTGCATAAAGCCTATTAAGCCGAATTGCAACGAAATTGTTCGGACTGCAAACACAGCATAATAATACAGGTGTCACGAGAATTTAAACGGTGAGGATTAAGTATGCGTGTGTGGTGTGTGGTGTGTGTTTCATCGTAAAGTTAATAATTATGCCTATGCTGACTCTACAGTCTGATACTCGTACCGCAGGTTATCTCAAGCACAGTCAGTGTTTCGCAAAGAGCGACCTCCTCAAAGACGCGAAGACTTGTACGAACGCATTCAACAGCAAAGTGCAAAATGTCTCCAGCAGTGACCAGATCGCCTCGTATACTGACAATCCAGTGTGTAGGTAATTGAGTCGGCTGTTGTAAATAATTGCAATCAATTATACAATTCCCACTAGTTCTCGTTTTAGTCGATTAAGGATATTACAATCGAAACTTTACCTCATTTGCGTGCACACATTATTTAATTATTTATTATTTAACGCCTATCTATGACAAGGACTTGCAGAGTCGGTGCTTAATATCGGAAAGACGCAGGACAACCTGGAATGAACACAATTGCTCCGGCGACAAACTAAACAAGATGATACCCATGTATCTCAATTAACATTCGGACGTTTTAACTACTGTGCGACTGCACTGCGATGCGTGAATTCCTTTTCCAGATTAGACGAGTCAGAAAAGTAGTTCCTATTTGTTTCAGGTACGTTGACGACTATGTGCAGTGTACAGAGACGGCTGTGTCCAAGGCATGTGGAACAGATGCAGGACGATGGCAGCGTGGCACGCTCATAGCGCGTACGTCGGCCCTCCTTGACCAACTTAACTGCCCAGGCTAGCGTGAGTACACACGCGGTAACTGTTGTGGAATATTACAAAAATATACGCAGTCAAATCGATATATAAAGCTTGCAGCATAATCGCATAACGGTCGGTTTACACGAGTGATTTCTGTCCAAGTTGTCCGCCGAAAGGGTGTTGCTCGATATCGCCCTGCAAGAATCGGTCTTGTCGATTTATTGCACGATTGTGTCGGGGAGAATTGGGAGTAGCTTGTTTAAACCGGCTTTAAAATATCCCCGCATAATCAGTGAAAGTAACCGGTTTGTTCATATTGGAACGCAGTTTATTGCTTACACGAACTTCATTTTCCAACATTCGACTACATTTAACAACATTTAACAATACTGCCATCCAAGACAAAGACACAGATGGCAAGTGGACAAGGGTTCCATTGGCTTATCGGGAGTCCAACTTTTTAATCTATGTGTAACCCGCCCTCCTGAGATATGTGTCAACCTTGTTTTTAAATATATTCTCGCTGCTAGCAGTTACACAATCTGTAGATAATTTGTTCCATTCATTTATTGTCCTCTGTGAGAAAGAGTACTTCCTGATATCCATTCTAAGCTGGTCTTCTACTAATGTTACCTCATGTCTTCTACTATCTTTGTTGAGCAAAAAAGCATTTCTTTCGATATTTTCATACCCATTCAATATCTTAACAACTTCAATGTCATAAACCTATTCATTAATATGCTTTAGAACAATTGCGTGACAAACATTGTTATTACCATAATATACTAAATTTATTTACTATGAATCTTTTTTCCAAGATAGCCGTCAACGGTGACCCTGCTTCCTGGAGGATGGAGAAAGGTAAGATATAACATTATGTTGTTAGTATTCATACAGAATATCCAGGTGCATGCCTCGTGTCCGTGGTGGAGTTTCTATTTCGCAACAGCTGCAGTTACAACACGTGGTCCATTGGTTCATATTCTATCATTACCTCGAACCAGCTCAAAATTGAGTTCGTAAAGGCCCTAAGCTATGATTCAAGTCATTTGTTCATCATCGAGAAACCGGAAATAAAACTTATGCAGGAGTGGCGCAGATGTCGATGGAAAGTCCGAAGGCAATCCCCAAAAAGTGTTATATCTTGCTGTATGCGAGAACTTGTCGATATCATGTCTAGACAATTACGAAGGATGACGGCATGGCCATCTTGCAAACGGAACTACTTTATTGAATCATTATGCATGTTAGCGTCATAGTACAAAACATAGAGCATCATACACCTCCATTTTTAAAAACATAAGGGAAAGCAACATTTATTACTAATACAAATTAGCAGTGATACACAAATACTCGTGTACAATCAGCGTGGCCTCATGAGGGGAGCAGAATACTCGTGTACAATCAGCGTGGCCTCATGAGGGGAGCAGAATATGAGTGCACCGATACTTGTGAACTAGTTTACATATCGAGAACTCGTCTTGGTTTCATCTGACGACCATAACGGGACACTTTCTCATTGCCCGTCGGTGTGGTGTTGATAGGTTTATCGAGAGCTACGATCTGGCTATCGGTTGATGAGATGTCTGGCGGGACATCGGTTGGCTCGGGTACTGCTGTCAAGGACATGCGGTTACGGCGGACAGTACCACCGCTACTCTTGACCAAGTATGAACGAGGCGTTCCAGGAACTTGGCTGATTAAGTTGGCTTGACACTCAAAACCTTTCATCCAAACCTATTCTCCTATAGACAAAGCTGGTAGCTCCTTAGCACGGTGCCTTCGGTCAAATTGGAGCCTGATAGGAGCTTGTGATTCGGTTTCTTTCAACCGGATCTGCGTTGCTTCTAGCAACTGGGGCGGTAAAACCTTTGGTAAGGTTGGGACGGTGGATCGCAACTTCCTTCCCATTAACAGCTCCGCGGGCGATGCTCCGTTCTCCAATGGTGAAGTTCTGTACGCAAGCAAAGCCATATAAGGGTCGTTCTCTTTCTTGAGGAGCGACTTCATTGTCTGCACTGCGCGCCCTGCGGCTCCGTTACTTCGTGGATACTTGGGAGAACTCGTAACGTGCTGGAACGCGTATTCGCGTATACGTTTACGAAATTCTTCCGACGCATATTTCAGGAATTCCATGACGGGCAAATATCGATTTCATGTGCAGAACGACATGACGAGTGTTCAGTTCTTCGAGTAATGCTACTTCTACGTAGCGTGAGTAGTAATCTACGACTAGTAGATACCACCTTCCATTATAATAAAACAAATCACTACCTAAATGTTCCCACGGACGAGAGGGGAACTCGATTGATTTCAGCGGTTCGGCCGCATCACTTACCCTCTTTCTGCACGTGTGACAGCTTCGAACCATCTCTGTAATTTGCTGGGTCATACCAGGCCACAAAACCAATTGTTTAGCCCGTTCACGACATTTGATTATTGCGAGATGACCCTGGTGAAGACGTTGTAGAACATCTAGACGTTCCGACTGTGGAATCCTGACGCTGTCATCATACACCAATATTTCATCAATGATTTCATCAATGGTCTGAGAAGTGAATCTGCAGACGATATATACGGAGGCCATCATGTACGCACTTACTTTAGAACTTGGCCTAAGACTTCATCGTGGAACTGGAGTTTGCGCAACTCGACTAAACGTTTAGGCGAAGCTTTGAAATCGACTAGTTGCTCCGCTTCCACCTCAGCTACAAAAAGTTCCTCAACATCCGTAGGCTTGGCACTAGACCTCGACAAAACATCTGCAATCACATTGTCCTTCCCGGAAATGTGTTCCACTTTGTAAGAAAATCTCATCAGTCGCATACGAAATCTCTGTACGCGGACTCGTAGCTTATCCATGCTGATGTCATTAAGCAGTGGGATCAACGGTTTGTGATCAGTTTGAATCCGGACGGTGAGACCTATGACATAGTTACGAAACTTCTCACATGCCCAAACTATTGCCGACGCTTCTGGCTCGATTGTCGTATATCGCCGTTCAGTCTACGTTAGTGAACGAGACACTGCGCACACCAATCTGAGAGTGCCATCACTCTGAACTTGTGATAATGTGGCTCCAATGCCGTGACTACTCGCATCCGACTGGATCACTGTCTCTTTCTTTGGATCATACATTGCTAGTACTACTGACTTAGAAAGCTCTCGTTTAACATCGCAAAATGCTTTCTCTTGTGCGTCGCCCCAATACCACTGGGTATCTTTACACGGTAAGCCCCGCAACGGTCCAAGAACTTACCCAACTGATTGGCCATCCCTAAGAAACTTCTGACATCACTCACACACTCGGGTGTTTTATGGAGAGCAAGGATATACCTCGGTGGTTGTCGCAGACCTGATGATTTCCTTTTCGCGTGTACAGGTGTCTATAGGACTGCTCAAAGCGCTTTACACTTCACCCCTGGCAGACCTGTTAATTCCAAGGCCATTTCAACTTCTCTGGGAAGCATTTAGCCACGCTGCAATTACTACGCGAAGACTATTCGTTCACATATCCACCACTGTCTGTATTGCCAGGTACTCATTTATACAGCTGAGTGAACTGTATCAACATGGGTTGATCAAACTTGCCAAAGGTTTGAAGCGACAGCAGTGGGATTTGAAACCGGGTTCGCTAATTGAGAGTCCAGCATTCTAACCGGTATGCCATCGCGCCCAACATGGGGTACACATGAAATTTTGGGGTAAGTTACACTTACGTCCTGGGGTGCATCAGAAATGTGTGGTAGAATGCAACAGCACAACATTAATGATATGTATGCATCATGTTGTACAAAACATTTATAGTGTGCAATTTTCTTTTAATTCCACATCCTTATGTATTTCACACTAGTTGTTTCGGACAGCAGCTGTTAACTGATAAATATATTTGTTATGTAAATAAACAACACATTTTGCAATCTCCTAAAATACAGGAGCCGTCATGATCCCGTATAAATATTTTCAAACCCAGGGGGTGGTCTATTTCCCATTTGAAAACTTGGAGGAGGGCATTTACCCAACGTATCCGCAGGGTTTTCTCGAACACTTTCCCTTTCTCAATTACTGCCCTGTTCCATACAAGGAGTGGGACAGCTCGTCACATTGGGATTTCAACCACAGTCTGTCTTTTTGCGATCAGTTTCAATCATTCCGGTGCACCTACTCTGTGGCCTCCCACTATCGCGGGATGACGTCTCCCTGGGACTGGAAGTCATGCTACAAAGAACGTTTTCTTTTTCTGGCCTTCCCACTGACGTTCCTTCGGCACCCTGCCTTACTCTGCCTGATGGCGACCGTCGTTGACGAGTCATCTCATTCCTTCGACCTGCCCTTGGGAATGCCTCATTCCTTCTCTCGTTTGGTTGACCCTCCCATAAATTTGTCTTATTCCTTCTCTCGCTTGTTTGACCCTCCCTTAAGTTTGTCTCGTTCCTTTTCACATTTTGTTGACCCTCCCTTAAGTTTGTCTCATTTCTTCTCTCATTTTGTTGAATCTCCCTTGGTTTCTTTCATTTCTTCTCCCGCTCCTAGGACGCCCAAAATGTATGTCTCCATCAGACAGGTGCAGGTCTTGTTCCCATCTCCTCCCGCGCTCTCTTCCTCTGCCACGTCCTCTATGGGAAGGATAATCCTTGAACCTCCTGTCCTGAATGTCACACTGTCTCATATCATGTCCATCCTGTGGTACCCTCTCCTTGAAGAGCTGGTCACGACTGCAGCAAACTGTCTCCGAGGGTAACACCTCAGCCTCTGTAGGTGCAACGGTGTCTTCTTGAACACCTGGCAGGTAAATGGGACCTTGAAAGTAAATATACAGTAAGGTACACGGGATACTGAACACATAGTAAATAGCTGCACATATTCCTGACACAAATGGGGCGTTGTTATTTTCTAAGGGCCCATCATGACGAATTGTTGACTTTTCCCTATTTATTAGCTCATTTCCTCTTAAATGCCAGTCCTTATTGGTGTCAATAATGCAGAAAACCAATGATAAATAAACCCGGTCACGGTGCACTGATTATTACCAGACATGGAAAGGAAGACGACAAGACATGGATTAGTAAACATGTTCGTGGTCACCCACGAATCTCTCACCTGAGCACCTCTCACCACTGAGCAGTGTTCTACTGAGTTGCTACATTAAGCAAATAATTTAATTTAACAATGCTATACTTCATGTTTTAGTCTTCATGTCTGTGGTATATTTACCGACAGAAATAGTATAAAACAGGAATTTTACCGACCAATAAATTATCCAATGAAAAATGCTGTTTCACCTTCAAAATTGAAGAATCATTGGTCGATGTTTTAATCCAATAAAGCAGTACCTCTAGCACATTTTATTTCATCGCCAAATCATGTATTAAGAAGTGAAAGATCATCAGAGTGACACGTTTTGTATGGAAATTATTTTTTATTAAATTATTTAATTTTAATTTAATATTTCTAACTAACAGAGATGTTAAAATACTAATAAATTTAGTGTACAATGTCCCATAAAATGGTCACTTATTTGGTTAACCAATGGATATTGTTTTACATTCCCTTTAAGTAAACACCTGAGTCAGGAGGAATTTGTTCTTCTCGGCCTCCACATCGAAGATCCCGCCCTTCGCTTTCTGCTTCTTAAACAATGCTGCCATCTTGCGTTGAAGTTTGCGCACACTGGCATTCAGTCGGAAGACATCATCGCTGCCGGTGATCGTTTTAGCATTACCAAGTGCAGCGAGGTGATGACCTCGCAACAGGCAGGACACACCACCTGGCAGCGAGGTGATGACCTCGCAACAGACAGGACACACCACCTGGCAGCGAGGTGATGACCTCGCAACAGACAGGACACACCACCTGGCAGCGAGGTGATGACCTCGCAACAGACAGGACACACCACCTGGCAGCGAGGTGATGACCTCGCAACAGACAGGACACACCACCTGGCAGCAAGGTGATGACCTCGCAACAGACAAGACACACCCCCTGGCAGCAAGAAATGTTTATGTGATGATGTAAAAATGTCGTGCCTTGTTCTTCGCAGAATCATGAAAGTCCATGTTTATTTGGTTGCATTGGCAGATGGAACAAAACGAATGTAAGCGTATTCAGCTTCATTATCATGTCATCATGATTATATTATCATAATGCCACCGCTTTCCTCGCCGAATCCTCGGATGTGAGCCTAATTATATATGCACCCAGAATTTAGTTGCATATGTAATTTCCGTTACAAGTGAGTTCACTCTACCCAACAGTGGCGCTACCTAGCATATTACCGCTGCCACAACTTGATTATAAATAAAAACTGGACAGTTACGGAGTGATATGAACTGGTTGGCTGGACAACTTGATTGCTGTTTACAACTTGTTACGTCATTTCAACTGCGCAAATGACTGTGTAACATAGCTTCAATAAACAATGAACGTTATTACGTTTCTAGACACATTTTCAATGCAATCACTATCCACAAATCTATGCAATTGAAACCGAGAGGTTTCTTGACAACATTTAGGAGTGTGCCAAATGAAATAAGAATGTGCAGAATCTGCACATAAGTTGCGGCAGTGGTGAACTGGTTAGTAACGCCACTGGTGGCGAGTTTGAACGGAACTAACACTCTGATTGCAGGTTCTGGTTTGTGTAACAAACGATGGCGCCACATTCTGGAGCTTGGATGGTCGAGGCTAAGCGACGACCAAACTCCCTACCAGTGGCGCCACATAGTGAATGTAATGTAAGTGACGATTTCACCACTGCCGCAACTTACATTTGGACAGTGCGGTGTTGTTTTCAGAGCATTGAACATGAAACAGAGCAAATATTTGGCATACGTGTATAGCTACAAAGATAATTTGATGGATACATAACTAAGATATACAGCGTTTGTAGAACTGTTTGTTGCACACATATAGGCAGCAGGTGAATTAAGGAAAACATTTGTGTACGCAAGTATGAATATCGGTTAAATATGAGAATACAAAATACACTCAACATATCAGGAAAACCACGGTGTCCTGGTCCAGAGTAGATACCAGAATGCATGGCATGTTCAAATACTATTCTGTCAATTCTCATTGGTTATAAGACGAACAAAAGCCTCCTATAACATACATCTACCTATCATTAAGAATGCTTACGACCTACACAAGACATATTTAATAATGATGTATGTTATCTATTCAAACGCGCATATAACACAATTACAATTTCAAATACAGCCTGGTTATAACCGTATTTTAGTTGAGAGTTGAGCACAACAAGGGGTACATATTAAATTAAATTTATTTAGCAATAGTATCATATTACAAGGAACATTCACCTCCAACATGGCTTCTCAGACTTGTCGAAAATACTGACAAAAGCGACACTTTTTCTAGTGAGTATATAATGATGATCGTTCGATAAAATTAACTTGACGAAGGGTGCATGTTGTTCCACTAGTTTCTTCACATAATTTAGGTGTGTATATAATTCTACAGTTGACAGGCCACCTTCTGTTTTCACAACTTTTAAGTACAGCTATGCGATGTTATGCCTGAGCGATAATAAATCAGTGTAGTAATTCACTATGACAGTCACTTGCGGCCTATATAAACCAAAGCATAACAATATTATTAAAACAATGGATAACTATACAATGACATTAAGAAGTGCTCGGACGCCATTCTACGTATCACAATTATTTTCATTTCGCTGCAGGCTTCATTAACGAGCAACCATAATCAGTGCCTACATTATATCACGATTTCTGCGTACAGGTCGTTTGAACTTGATATGATCACAGCTAAAATTAATGACTAGTAAAACTAATTATGCGAGTTATTGTGTATACAGTATGGCAAACTAGTTTACAAGTACGTAGTGGTAGACAATGGCATTAGTGTTATCTTAAACATTATTTGCTTATTATTTATTTGAACATAAATTATAAGGTTCATCAAATATGTCACGCAGTTACTTCCACACTTCAAACATGTTTGCATGTTATGACTTATGAGCTATTTTCATACCTAGCTCAATGTTCATTTAAAATAAGCGCATTCAACGTCCGATGCTTATATTTTGGAATTCGTTAATATGACTTTTGCATTTCATAGTTTATTTACAATTGACGCATATTGTGCGATACGTCTGTACGCAACAGTTCGTTTACATTTGGAGCTTCTGACCAAGTACATTTTCCACTAGGCCTATGTGACGCCCAACGTTTGCAATTCACAAAATGTTTGCAATTGGCTGTGCTGTCGCGCAACGTTTGTGATTCACAGTATGTTTGCAATTGGCGCTTCTGCCCGACGTGAGCATTTCACATATTGTTTGCAATTGGCGATTCTGACGCCGACGTTTGCATTTCTCACATTGTTTGAAATGGGCGTTTATGATCCTCGACGTTTGCATTTCACAGTAGGTTTGCAATGACATTACTGTCGATCGGGGGCGAAGCGACAATGGACTTCACTCATCCGTTTACTGCTGATGACTTGCCGGTGAACCTGTAAGCAGAAGAATAACTGCCGATTAGCAATAATGACAGCATAGGTGTCAAAGATGGAGATGTCTACCCCAGGAATTAGAACTTCTTATAGTGGCAAACAAATCTCACCAATCGTGGAACACATTACCAGTTAATCCGTATTCCATAATACGAAAATCGTGCTAAAACTAACACGCGTGCCGTGTCAAAGCTGGAAGGAAAAAATCTAAGTTTGGACAGAAGGAAGCGACCAAAACAGATATACGGGGTGTCTTGGTCAAGTTATTCTTCGTGTTTCTTGCCCTCCCTCAAACAACCTTGGTAACTAGTCTCATTGTAGATCATACAGACTCACCCACTCAGTTACCTATCCACCCGATGGGGCATCCTAGACACGATTGTGCTCAGTATTTAGTGTTGGTTTACATACCTATAAGAGCGACGTTTCCAGACTCGACAACCCGTTCTACTGTCGTTTGCTGCCGTCCGTTCGTCCCGCGACGTAGTCCGCCGGATTCTCGAAATCGACATCGACAGCTTTCGGTCCGTCCCATGAGAATCCGATGACGAAGTAGACCGTCTTGTTCCACATGTCGCGATTGCAGATTTTGTACGTCGTTGGTATGTTGATGATTCCTCCTTTCCCGTTGTCATACTCAAGACGAACGTCTACTCTATCGCCGTCGCTGCGTAGACAACCCGTGAACCTCTGCAGCTTGTTAACGATGCCCGGAGACCTCCAGAAATTGGTACCCAGTTTACTTGTGTGGGATTTCTCCGTGTAGAAGATGGACTGCATCCCTTCGCCGTTCGCCAGGAAGAACTGTGTTGTTTTCTTGATTGGTCGGCCAGCTTCTCTTTTATACGAATATTTCTCGAAGAAGGCTTCCTTCCATTGGCGAAGAGATTCTTGCAGAACGCGTGGCAACACATGACATGCCATGTTGTTACGAGGCCAATTGAACATAGCATAGAACAGGTAAGCCTCCAGATACACCATTGGCGACTCTTTTCGGCGCTCGTACAACTCACGGCTGTACCGCGACACATTGTCATACGGTTCTTCCGACTCGCTACGTGGACATTTGACCGACAGTGCAATGATTACACTGATGAAAATTCTGAGGTCCATCGAATTTCTGTATGTTGCATTGCTAATATTGCATTCGACAATTGTCTTCATTTCACGAAGCCGACTTTCATCACTGCCCAATATGTTTCTGAGAGAAAACGCTCTATATCGGCGGAGCTGACGTCGACGGTGTTGGCAACGCTCTTTATCCGACGTCCCTGTGGGAACTTTGGAGGCTGGCTCTCCAAAATAATGACAGTATTTCCTTTGCAATACTTCCAAATCTTCGTTGGTTTTCTCCATTTGACCTTCAGTCCTAGTGTAGGACAACTGCACTTTTACATCATCTAGATACACGAATGCCTTTTGCAATTCCTTGTGTGTGTCTCTCAGCCTCGCTAAATAATCCACACCGTTGACGTTCTTCAAAACACTCAAATAGTCAGGAACAGATGAGCCATCGACTAAGAACTGACGCAGTTCTTCTGTGTCTTCGAATGCACCACTTTTGACTAAGTACTGCAACAGTTCCATCGTGATATGCAACTCGCCTAAGTATACGGCATCGTTACACTTGTCCTCCTCTGATTTGTTCGCTTGCTGGCCTCTCCGAAAAATTGCAATCCCATCCAACGCAGTCATGATCATTTGAACGATTTCGTTGCTCGGTCGTTTCAAGTTTTCTGTCGTGAGACTCTCAGTTTCTTCCCGAATATGTTGAAGATATATTCTGCCATGTGTGTCCCACAAGAAAGAATTGCCGGGAATCTGATTCGTCGACTTCTCTGCGTATTCGGCTGCTTTTTTCCAGTTGCGACAACGAATGTAGAATCGCGCAACTTGCTGAGCCACGAAAGCGTCTCCGATCAATTCGTAGCCTTCTTCCAGTACACGGCTGGCTTTATCTTGTCCTTCGTTTGAAACGATTGTGTGGATAAGAGGGGCGAAGAAACCATTTCCTTCTCGTTTTATCAGCATGTTCTTCACAATGCTGAACAGTTTGACCTTGCAGTAGTAGTGGTGCTTGAACAAGTAGTTTGTGTTGAAAAACTCCAGCACCACGTCGCTCAATGACTGTTCAGTGCCGTCATCTTGCTTTCGCAGTTCTGCCAGGACGACTTCTGACAACAAGGGGCTGGCCATTCTCAGACTTGTAATCTGTTCCACCTTTGGGTCTGACACTTCGTTGATTAAAATCCTTGTTGCGTGGCTGAGCACAGTTTCCCAACGTTTCGGTACATGCTTGTGTTTGCGATTGCCTTGTTGGCGGTAGCTGAAACCGTCAGTCATAAGCAAGTCAAAGGCAGCCGTCGGAAGAGGATCAAAACCAACTTCAAATAGGTTTACAAGCGCAACATACTTCAGCAAGATCTTCTCTTTGTCGCTGTCAATTTCATCAATTACGTTCTTCACTGTTTCCTTGATATATCCTGGATCAAAATTCGTTCGCATGATGTGGAACGAAATGAGTAGTTTCCTATCGACGCGATTGTCTTTGCAGGAATTTCGCTTTAGGCGTTCGTTTGTACTTTCGAACCATCGTTTCTCTTCTTGCTTCAACTCTTGTTTGAGCATTAATTTGCCAGTTGATTGTGTTCGCCTAACACATTCAAGAAAGACGCAAGTGACCTCAGGCGTGCATTCATAGGTACGTGATATGCGCGTCGATTTCGCATCCAGCTCATCCGTGAGATTTGCAGCTTTCTCCTCATCAACGTTGTCTAACAAAAGCAATACGGGCCGAGGGGAAAGGTCGTCATGTCTATACAACCTAAGTATCTGATCCGCCGTATGTCTTGAAATGTTTCTCACAACCGCACATCTGTATTTCTTCCTGAAATCCCAAAGTGTCTGCATAGCTGTTGTAGATCCCCCACAACCAGGCTGATGGAACAGCCTAACTTTGCGGACATGAACGGGACCTTCGTTAATTCCTTCCAACTCTTCGTGTACAGCTCGATCTAGTTCCTTCTGCATGCTCCTCTGGAGTACTTGATTAGTAAAGTAGAAGTTCCACCAGTCTACCTTGCCGCCTTTGTAAAACGCCTCCTCCGACTTGATCTTGAGTTTATCCAGCTCATCAGCATATTCCAGAATTTCAGAATTCTCGCATTGGTTTGCACCAAGAACGTCTAAGTCTTCAAGCCTTTGGAGGATCTTTGGTTTCATAGTCACATACGAACCACATGAAGACGGCAGCCTGCATTCTCCATATCGTTTTGGCCCGCGGAGTTCTCCGATCGTTTGATTGACCTGTTTCCATGACAATCCTACAATCGAGCGACTAGTCAATGTATCCATCTCATCAGAGTTGCGATCGCACAGTTTGGCATTCCACGGTGTCAAAATGTTTTCTTTTTCTGCAATGCAAACGCACTGCTCAGGAAATACGGAATGGAAATCTTGAGTTGCTTCCAACATCACTTGCCATTCGTCGGACAAAAGAAGATGCACGATTACAGCCCTGCCGTCCGGAATCGTATCGGCAAAGAAATCGACAGCTTTTCGGAAACCTTCCCGCTTCGTTTTGTTCCATGTCACAGGATCAAGCTGCTCGTTTCCAGTGTCTTCGTGTCCGTTAGAAAATATCCAAGGGCAGCGATTTGAGTTGAGAATGCTTTCTTTCAGTTCTTCAAGACGTTCTGGTCTCGCGACATTTTCTTCTGATCGTGTGTCGAAATCATTGGTAGTTGTAATGATCTCTACTGATCGCTCTTCCGCGCTGTCGAAGAACTTGCACACTGTAGCTTCAGCGTCGAAGTCAAACACAGCTTTCCATTGAATCTTGTTCAGAAATGTCATGGTCTCCTGTAGGAATGATTCATCCATGTGCTTTTCAGGCTTGTTGATCACCAAAATTGGGTAGAATTCACCGACAAAATCATCCTCTCCGTGGCAGAGAAGTCGGACCAGTTTCTTGCATTGGTCTTCAGTTGTACCAGATTGCGATTGACGTTGTTTCTCTTCCTGATCCTTTCGTTTGTCAGCCAGTGCTCGCTTAGAGTTCATAAACGACGCCAGTTCCTCACCATCTATCTGAGATGTGGAATCACCTTTCCACACGAACACAGCTTGATCAGCAAGTTCTTTGGTCTTCTTCGATAGCGGTAGTTGAACAAAGAACGCGTTTTCCCTACAGGAACCGTAGCTTGGAATCACGTCTACATCAACTACGTAGATGTGCACATCGGGATCTTCATCGGGATCTTCAACTTTTATGAATGCTGGATTCCGAACACACTCTAACACGATCTGGAGTTGTTCGGGAGCGAAGCATTTTGCAATTGCCTTCTTCAGAAACTCCACATAAAGTTCTGGATTGTTTGCATTGAGTCTTGTGCCAATAACCGTCCCAGGTTTCAGATCTGTTTCTAGTTGCGAAGCGACTCCAAAATGGATAGTTCCATTTGTCCGATCGTTAAGACAGGCACATACAAATTGCAACGTTTGACGTACGAATCTGAAGCGACCCTTTGACGTGGATACATCTTCACGGACGAACAAATGGTGTGGTGTTGTCAACGAATCACCTACTCGTCCCTCCTTATATGGAAGGATATCGTAGCGAGTGTACGGTTTCTCCACGTCTCCTGCACATTCAAACATCCGACAATTTTCCACTTCGATCACTCGTTGATCACTTGCCTGTATACGCTTATCATCGTTCACTGACACCTGTTCTCGCAACTGGCGCTTGTCATCTGATGAACGTTTCTCTGTCACTAAATGGGACCTCTTCGTCGTAAAGGTACTTTGGTTGGATGGTGAGGAATCTGCTTTTCCTTGTTGGTTGACTCTTTTCTGACGATCCAGCTCATCATTTCTCTTTCTAATTATGTTCCTGTTGTGTCCGAATTGCAACTTCGGTATTCCTAATTTTAAATCTTCGGAAGTAATATCTGCAATTGCGCAACCATTCATTTGTTCTTCCACGAACATCTCCACCACTTCTTTTGGTACATGTATGCTTTCCAGCCATTGGCTTACATCGCTGACAGACCATTCTGGCATAGGTTTGGAACTGTAGCCTGCGAAAACATTGAAAACACATGTCGGTTAACGCAATGACTAAACACTAGGAGCATTCATCCTTTTGTATTAACCGCATGACGCAAATATTGTATACACGGATTATCGACTGGAGCGCAACAATAATTATGTGAATATAAGAACTATTAAGTGTATAAATAAAACAATACTACGTAGGTAATGTCTATTTTGTAACCGAAAACGCTACCTTCAAAATACCGTAGCCAAAAGTGCACGTATGACTTGTTTTGTGGTGCATTTATATTTCAGTAAGACAACACATTGCGCTACATTATCCACATCTGTAGGTACACAACCCACAATGGGTAAAGTTTTTATTTCACCATAATCAGACAAGCACAGTCGGTACAATGTACTTTATTCTGCGTACTACCAAACATAATGATCTACGCAACGTGTATATTTTCATTATTATAATAACACTTACTTTCATCGGGTTTCATCATATGATCTTTTCTCTTCAAGTATACGAATGGACTGTTCATACATTAAGGTAATAATAAAAAATGTATTCATAATGATATGCATGTACCATGTTAGATTATGAAAATGGCAGTGCCTCAGTAGTAACGTAGAACATGATTATGTATAGTTAAACATATATATATATATATATATAGTTAAACACACATATATATATATATATATATATATATATATATATATATATATATATATATATATATATATATATATATATATATATATATATATATATATATATATATATATATATATATATATATATATATATATATATATATATATCGGTGGTTAGAGGGCCAGACACTCATCCGAGAAGACCGGAGTTCGAGTCCATCTCCTGCTGTTTCGAAATTTGGGCTATTTTGTTCACGTCACATTGCCTACGACATGTGGAGACATTTATTTGTACAACGCTACTTCGTGCTATTCGTTGCGTTGAGAAATCGAAGCCACACAGTAAGAATTTGGAAGCATTTTGGATGTAACAACGTTCGGAGAAATCTTCGTGGTGAAGAATTCCTTAACCAGTCACACACTTTCGAATGCACACTTGTACATAGTTACTGTTCGAAATCAGTATAAGGCATTTTCTAAATGTAATACGATACCAAAACATTGCAATGTAATATATCACACATATTCGTACAACTACATTTGTAAAGGATACTTTGCTGATTTGCGTTCTGGTTCTCGTACGGCTTTTTCAAACACACTGTTGATGGCATTCAACAGTTGGACGCTAGTGATATCAATGTCTTTCTTTATGTTGCTGTCGTCGAAAAGTGTATGAACTTGTTCGAAGGTCGTCGGTTCTTCATCTCCAACGCAGTCTTCATACTCTTGGCGCAGCCAACTTTCCACTATACAGAATGATGTTAACAAAGAATGACGTTAACAAAGAATGACATTAACAAAGAATGACGTTAACAAAGAATGACCTTAACAAAGAATGACCTTAACAAAGAATGACCTTAACAAAGAACAAGCGCATCATACGTCAGAACAAACATTGCGTAATCGTCGTATGCAATAGTGGATATATGAGGATACAGAACTCGTAATTCGGAGAAACTTTCACAAAGAAAAGATCTAAACCGCTTGGTATTCGTTGAACATCTAGTGATATGTCATATGATACTGTATATATACTTTATATATGTAAACACTGCTTTATTGTGAACTAACCGAGTTGCACGGGGAGAAAAGGCAGCCTCCGCAGGAGTTTATGACTCCTTCCACTATAAAGTCAAGTTTTGATAGGGCAGTGGCTATAGCAATGACGTCTTCATGTCCAACTACCGGTTTCACGAAATGTTCATACCGTACGAATGGACTTACGTGGACGGACGTTTGACGTTGTTCATGTAACTGGCAACAGTCGTAACAATTGTACGTAGCTACTAACTCCTTATGAGTTACTTAATCGACGTCAAACAACCGCATTCGTAATATCTCTCTGTATATATTTTTACATACGAACCATCCCAGTGGCTTCCGGGCACGAATGACCTCCGGGCACGCTTTCAAAAGGTCAGCCTCATACATGTAAAACTGACGGAGATATTAGGAAACAGACGCAGAGACAGACAGAGTTACACATTCATTTATAGAATACATGCAATTTTATACTCTAGGCCCCATGTAGATGTTTAAGCATTGCAAATCTTACCTTCCTCTTGGAGTACTTCTGTTTCGCTCTCCTCCAGTTTTCGTGCGAGATGTTTACAACAACTGTGCAAAGCTGTCAGAAAACTGTTGAACGCTTTAGGACCACAACTTGGCAGCGTGTCCAACAGTTTTCGGGCTTTCTCGAGAGGTGTAGTTTCCGCCTTGATTCTCTCATTTACACTACGCTCGATGACTTTATCCTGTATTAGTTGATCACATATGGAGTCCACACTAATTAGGTCATCAATCAAAACGACACGATGTCGTTTCAGAACTTCCCGATGTCGAGTCTCCATTACTGATTAGTGGCGACATCTACAAAAGCACATTGGAATATAAGACGTGCAAAACCTATTATATACAATACAATGCACTACAAAAAAAAATATCATGCCTGAATCCTCGGAAACCCGAGTTCAGTGGTGCATCAAAAAGAAAGGCTAGACAATCTCAAAATACAATACAATGTTCAAGTTGTCAACAGGTCGATAAATACAATACGGAGGTAACGAGGGTAAGCAAGATTAACAAAATAATGTTCGTTACTGTATACCTCCAAAGTAGCATAAGGAGGGTAAGCAAGATTAACAAAATAATGTTCGTTACTGTATACCTCCAAAGTAGCATAAGGTAGCCAGTGTGCATACAATGTGTTTCCCCTATCAATGTGAACAAAGCGAGTGTATCTAAAATTAAATGGTCTTCCAAAAAAGCTGTTCTGCAGCGTTGAAATCATCTAGCAGCGTCCTAATCAATTCACCCCAGTTCACGGTACACATGAATAGTAATCTATACAACCGCATATTTCTGCTTCGTTTCACCACAACTTATATATAATTGTAATGGATGTAGCAGATGTTTTGTGGGTTACGCATACCACCATTCCGTTAATCGCAACAATAAGTAGCAAGAATACTCGTGTACGATGGTACATTCCCCTTGAATAAACCCGGTGTCTTTATTGTTTCGTATCCAAAATACGCATTATTACTTTGATATCACAAACTGACATCCTCACGGAACTATCAAGTAGAATTATGGGAAAACGCGCAATGGCTGCAAACGACACATGCTTTACAACTGTGCGAGGCGAATGATAGATCATCAGGCAAACCAGCGGATGTCGATAATCATATGGGTTCGTTTGCGGATTTACGGATTTTTCTTAGCAGCCATACAGGTGTGCACTACTCTGGATTGACACGCATGTGTCGTTAAGTGGTATGTAGTGGTATATAAATTATTTGGAGGATGACATATCTAGCAAAGTACTCAAATTTGCAGATGACACAAAATTATAAGAAGGCAGTAGAACCAGAGGACACAAAGCAGCATTAGTTAAGGAGCAGTCTAGGTTGGACATGAGAAAGTACTCTTTCTCACAGAGGGTGAAAAATGAATGGAACAAACTGCCAAATGATTGTGTTAATGCTAGTAGTGTGAATATGTTTAAAAATAGAATTGACAGATATCTGATAAGGGCGGGCTACACATAGATGAGAAAATTGTTGGACTCTCGATAAGCCAATGGCTTCCTTGTCCACTTGCCATCTGGAACTTGTTGTTCGAGATGGCAATCTTGTTAAATAATTATAATTTATATTAAATCTTACGTGAATGTGTAGTCCCATTTTCTATATTTTAATAAGGGACTACAAACCAAATTGTTATCAGCACGTGAATCCATTATGTAACTGCAAAAAAACTATGTCATGTGCTGGTCTTTCCAAAGTGTATCTGATTGAAATGGTCAAAACACTTTCCCCTCCACTGTAAAAAAAATGGGTGCATAATGTCTTCCTACTAAAATCTGCCGATTCAAAAAAGTCGTCTCTTTTTGTAAAATCCAGAAGCCACCTGCATTCTACTTAACATATTGGGATATATGGCATACACATTACTAAATGTGAAATTATGTGTGTTTGTGCTAGGTGACGTTGTTTATCATAAAAATGGATCATACCAAACATCGCAACTTTTGCATATTATTGAATAAGTTATTGTTCAATGAGGACGAAACAGTAACTGATATTGAGTTTCAAGAAAGTGTTTCAAGAAAGCAACCCATTTCGGTATCAATACAACATAATCAAAGCACATCCGCAAATAATCCTGTAGAACTCTACATGTCAAGCCAGTAATATATTGTCACGGCATGCCCACTTCCAGGATTTGGCTGTGTAAAGACTTCGGCAGTTGCTAGCTACAGTAGAAAATATAAATAATGTTAAATCTTATCTGGTATTGTTTACTAATTGATCATACACATCAGCTTAATACCAGGCTGTGCACAATTTGTGGCAGACTTAGTCACTATTAGTGTGTGCACAGCGGCAATCCTTGTTGGGTATGAATAAAATTGGATTGCCCGTTACCAACCTACCAAGTAGTTGGTGTATTTATACAAACAGAGAAAGGTATGCACAAGTGTGTCCCCATTTAATTGTAAACACAAATACACCGGGAGTCGACGGGGTGTCGAGCTGCGGAAAACACACGAAATGAATTTTTGGCCTATAGGATGAAAAGCCTTTTTGTGGGGCTGGGCAGCGAGCACCTAGCTGATTAGCTAGGTGTGTTTAACAAACAATCTGTTCCCATATATATCCTGCACACCCCTCTATCGGTAAGGCGCTTAATTAAGCGGGCCCAATTACACCAACCGATCATGTGACTTTTTCGGGAAATATTACTGGCCAGCGGTGCACGCTGGGGAAATTTGCAGATAGCGAGCGGGACCATGTTTTGAATCACTTTTCTTCGCTGCGCCATACGAACATCATCCGACCTTCTGCATTTATTCCCAACCACTCTCCCGATGTATTTGTACTTCTGTGTCGATACGCTTTCTAAACTTGCATATTACGTGTCAACATGTCTAGATATCGAATTGATCTGAATGTTGTATCGGGGGTTTATTCCCCCCACTTTTGTGTATATCATTGTAAATACTCTAGCTAGCACTATATACATATAACTATGTATGATTGTCTGCACATAGGTATTGTTTCCCTCTTTGTATGCTGTCGCTTTGTTTAAGAGCAGCAAGGGTTTTTGGTAAAGACTGTCTTCGGCAGTTGCTAGCTACAGTAGAAAATATCAATAATGTTAAATCTGATCTGGTATTGTTTACTAATTGATCATACACATCGGCTTAATACCAGGCTGTGCACAATTTGTGGCAGACTTAGTCACTATTATTGTGTGCACAGCGGCAATCCTTGTTGGGTATGAATAAAATTGGATTGCCCGTTACCAACCTATCAAGTAGTTGGTGTATTTATACAAACAGAGAAAGGTCTGCACAAGCGTGTCCCCATTTCATTGTAAACACAAATACACCGGGAGTCGACGGGGTATCGAGCTGCGGAAAACACATGAAATATTGTCACGACATGCCCACTTCCAGAATTTGGCTGTAACCCGAGCATTAACAATATTGCCAATTTTCTATAAGTGTGCCCTTTTTGTACCACTGAAAGTTCTCTTTTAATGTGCCCCCCCCCAGTAAAAAGTGCTACAAAAACGTCTTACTGTGATTGGTATAGTTACAACGGCCAAGGTGACCGCTGCTAATTACCGGGACAGCGAATGCGAAACGTGCTAGTTTAATTACGTTGATTACTTACTTGTTACGTACTTGTTACGTACTTGTTACGTACTTGTTACGTACTTGTTACGTACTTGGTAGTTGCACGCTGCAGTTTCGGCGCTTTTTCATTGGGTGATATTACTTAGCTAATTACTACATGACAATCTACGTATAATTGCTGTGGCTAGAGATGCGTCGTGCGTATGTGTCTCTTCGACGGGTATGTGGTTGCGAGACCACCAATAGAGCGTGACAACGTCACACATGAAAGGCTACGTAGCTCATGACCCACTTTCCCAGAGATCAGTCTACGTGACCTGACTAAAAACACATGAGCCGATAACATGTCGAAGGGGTCGTCTCAAAATAATGTTATATTACGTGTTCAACTAACATTTAGCTTATCTACAAATACCGACGTTTACAAGTGACGCTCCATCGGTGTTAATCTTTCCTGGAATATGTCATGGTTGGATCTTCTTACACATTGATGAAATTCTAACTGTTTTCCCATCGTAGCGTGACACTCACACATTTTCGCTGCATAATAATTCTGAAGATAAGTTATGCTTCTATTATCAGTTCCCTCGGGCAACGGCTATTTCATTTGTTAGCTGCCCATAATCCACTGATTCCAACGTCCGACGCCAACACAGAGCATGTTTTGGCAATATTTAACAATGAGTGACGCACCAATAACTGTGTGAAAGGAAGGAACTACACGCGGGACTCACAGTTCTTTAGGAAAATCGGTCGACACTGTTGAAGAAGCCTTCATTCCTTTAGGCTACGCTCCCCCGAACAAAACAGCTAGTCTTTGCGAACACATTGAAGGTGACGGTTTGTTGCGACTGTGGCAGAGCGCATGAATCTATGACGGCGCGACTGACTGGTCAGCTTGCGTGTTTGACAACATAATGTCAACTTGATCCCAACATAATGTCAATTTGATCCCAACATAGTGTCAAATTGATCCGGCGAACCAATTTTTTTATAACATTTTCCAGTTAAATGTAGTCCCTACGTGCCATAATTGGTCCGGTTTATCGTGTTTTCCTTGTATGCTAAACAATTTTATAAACACTATCATAATTCTGCATTTCTAGTGTTAATTCACTTGTTGCCTATTTGTGTGCTAAGCAGTTCTACAGACACTACATCTCGTAATTATATAAATATCGTTATTTTTTTTTAAATATTCACTTATGTCTAGTAGTTGCTCTGTTTAATTTATACTGCTCTGAAAAAGGCCCTTCTGAACTTAAAATCAACGAATTACAAAAGGTAGCCAAAACTTCTCTGGGAACTATTTTTTCTATGTGTGTTTCTTCCTTGGTAGAGCAACTGTGCCTCTCCACTCTGGGGTGGGCGCTGGCACAGAGCACTAAGGAAGGCGTTGACTTCTTCCTTGAAATCGTCTCTCATTGTAACAATTTCCTCTGGGAGTTCATTCCAGGGGCGGGAAGCAGTTGGTAAGTATGTCCTCTTATGGCCAGCACCGTTTCAGAATGGAATTGCCACAGCAACTGTGTGGTGAGATGTTAATGACCTGGTGGCTCTTCGCAATACTGAAAGAGGAGATCACATGTTGTTGAGTAGTGTTGGTGCATCTCCATGGTATAGGAACAAGGAACAAGGAACAAGGTGAGTGCACCAACTTGTCTCCTTTGTGTTAGTGGTTGTGTGGCATTCTTGCTCAGAGAAGCGTCTGGCACAGTTATAATTCTGACAGATCGCCTCTGGATGGCATCAAGTCTGCCTAGTGATGTCTCAGAGGCTGTCATCCAAACAACTGAGACATATTCCTTCTTGGATCTCACCATGTTCTTGTAGATCATAGCCCACTGGTTTGGGTACAAGTAAGGTGAAACGCTTTCAGGAGGCCACGCCGCTTTCCTGCATCATTGGCCATCTACTATAGCTAATTATAGGTGGTGCTCGTAATAAGCCCCTTGAGGTTTCTAGAGAATTTCCTGAGTTACCAGATGAAATTAATTATGATCATACTTGTAACATCATTGTAAATGAGTAACCAAATAAACCCACGTTGATTGATTGATTGATTGATAGATTGATTGATTGATTGATTTATTTATTTATTGATTTATTGATTTATTGGTTGATGTTGTCTACTAAATGTGTCCAGGACAATTCTTTCTGAATAAAGATGCCCAAGAAATCCACCTCATCCACTTCTGACAAGATAGTGCTCATATATGTAAGTGAGAGATGGCCGATTTCTGCATCTTTCAACATTGATACAGTTAAGTTCTTGCATTTGGCTGCACCAAACATCACATTCCAGTCATCTGCCCATGTTTACAAGTGCAACAGATCTTCGTTATCTGAGCATGCCACAGTTGCCCGGAGCTGTCTATCCCTGACTGTGCTAAAGACTGACGAGTCATCGGCTTAGATGATGACAGGGTTCTGTATTTTGTCTGGCATATTATCGATGAATATAACGAATAAGAGAAGTCCTAGAATGGATCATTGGTGAACTCCTGCGTCGGTGGACTTGACACCAGGTAGTCATTTAGCCAGAATCGTAGCTTTCCCTGTATCACTGTTTGGCCGTCAGGCATATTAGTCTAACGTCTTGCTGTTCGCCAATGCATTATGCAGCTTTTGTACAATACACAGCCGACAACGGTGACGATATGTACACCAGTATACATACCACCTCTCTCGAGTTGGCCGGGTGACTTCGAAATCACCCTCTACCCTCCTTCCAATATTGAAAATTCCATGGAAATGACAGCAGAGCTCCCATTCACCACTGTAATAATAATTATGAATAAAACGGCACTCGGTAGAGTGCATTAATTCATGTGGGTCATTTCAGCAGTTTGTGCATACTCATGAATATATGCATGACAGTTAACGCTTGCGTATGTACCAATTCATCAATATCAAGACCCCTCTGGCAAGGCTCGATCAGAAAACACTGACAGCACATCAGACCTTCAGTCATGTAATATTAACAAATTCACAAACACCCTCCGTTACCAGCACGTGAATCCATTTTTTTATATACTGAAGTTCAGGGGCCTGGTAATACCATCAAAAGATGAAAAGTAGCCCAAGGCAAAGTTTAGCAACATTGCACTAAAAGTGAGATCAAAATAAGGATGGATCAATGGAAATATATAAACAAAAGAAAGAAAAATAATAAATAAATAAGTAAAAATTATTTATCTATCTATCTGGTGGTCATGGTAACAAGGAAAAAACGCTACGCCCTACAAGATACGTCACCTGACTAGGCGTGCCGAACAGACAAAACCATGTCACCGGGTCTGGTGCAATGTACTGTGTACAGGGTGTGCTGCTCTTTCCGGTGTAATACCGTATTTAACTAAAATGGCTGAAACATTTTTGTTTTGCTTGTTTGAAAAACGGTATTTTCAGACTTAACTGGTGTTCACCATTTTGAGGCCACCTTTTGAAAGTTTCATCTGACGGTCCAATGTAAACAACAGGTACACATTGTCTTCTTAGCGAATCAAAATATTCGCTAAATCTAGGAGCCACCTGCATTCTATATCACATATTGGGATACATGGCATACATTGTACTAAATGTGGAACTATGTGTTAACGTGTTAATTACACGTTTACTGTGACGACCAGGCATGTGTTAATTTCTATTGTTAATGTGTCAATTCAATTAACTCAATTAATTTTATTTTATTAATTAACTTTCTAGAAAATCACATACTAAATTAATTTAATTAATTAACTTTACTGGAAGAGGTTAATTTAATTTAATTTAATTAAAAAATTACAACTAACTTTCAATTAACTGTTTTATTGGGTATATTATTTTATGCAATCCAGTGGTGACTGCCATTGGCTTGCGGTCACGAGTAAGAATTAGCTTTGATAATCATAGTGCCCATTAGACACAGCCACTCAGCCAGTGACCCAAGTTCACCCAACCAATGTCAAAAAAGCTTCTAGTCAGGTCCAGGCAGTTGTTTGAACAGTGTCAATGTCCAGCCAGTGTCAATCAGTGAATAAGCTGAACTGTGAGTGTGCCTGGCCAGGTGCTACAGCTGTATTATGTAAGAGTATTGAATCATATTGCTTGTGTGGCTTTCATCCGAGGGGATGCAAAAGTGTATCTGGAGTCTGAGTGTTTCTAGACATAATCCCACGTGACAAAATACTACGGGACAAATGTGAAAAGCGAATGAACACCGATGAGCCAATACTAAGTACAGTACAGTATTTATCGTCCTATCAACCTTGTATACTTATGTTTGTATGCTTTTAGAAAACATTATTAAATATGTTAATAATGCCAATTCAATGATTTTGTATGTTTTTCTTCTGTGTTTTTATGTGACGTTAATTGGTAATTTAATTGAAGTTAACTGAAATGATTTGTTAATTGAATGAATGTTAATTGTTAATTTAATTTAATTGAACAATTTGAGAGGTTAATTTAATTGACTTGATAAATGTGTGAGGTTAATTTAATTTAATTGGGATATTACTGAGTTAATTGTAATTTAATTAATTAACTTTCCAAGTTAATTGCCCCATGCCTGTTTACGACATGCCCACTGTAACCCGAGCATTAACAATATTGCCACCTTTCTACAACCGTGCTTTCTTTATCGCTGAATGATACAAAATGATATTACAAAAATGTCCTGCTGTGAGTGGTGTAGTTGTAACGGTCAAGGTGACCGCTGTGCATAATATACAGGGCACACCACATGACCAGTCACATGGTCATCTCGGCGCAATATCCTTGCCGGTGTTACAGCGAATGCGCAACAAACAGTGAATTATAGTTTAGTTACGTTGGCTACTTACCTGTTATAGTAGTACGGTAGTTACACACTGCAGCTCTAAGTAGATCTCGGTGATTTTTCAGTAGATGCTAAAACTAAACTACATGACAATCTATGTAGACTTATTGTTGCTATGAATGCGTCGTATTTCTGTCTCTTCGATCGAGGTTGTGAGGCCAATAATAGAGCGTGATTTACGAAGGCTACGTAACCCATGACCCAATTTCCCAGAAACCAGTTTACATGACCTGACTAAAAAGGTGCATCGATGTCATGTCAAAGGGGTCATATCAAAATAATGTTCTTTTACGCGTTCAGCTACAGCATTAAGCTTGCCTATATGCAAATACCGACGTTTTCAATTGAAGCTCAATCGGTGTTAATCTCTTCTGTCATGGTTGGATTTTCGGACACATTGACAAGTACTACCTGTTTTCTCACCATAGCTTGAAACTCACACCGTATCGCTGAGTATTAGATCTAAAAATAAGTGTTACTTATAGTCTAATACGAGTATTGATTTGATTGGTTGATTATAGCTGTCCATAACCCACTTATTCCAACGTCTGACGCCAACAAAGAACAAGTTTTGGCAAGATTTAACAATGAATGACGTAATATATAATCTGCATTAATTGTCCTTGTTTGAGATCTTGTAGAAGACTCAGTCAAGAGCAATTTCGTATTCAAAACGCACTAATAACAAAGGAACTACACGCGTGATACACAGCTTTTCCGGAAAACGGCTTCGATACGCAACTACTTTCCGAAAAATCAGTCGACACTGGTGAAAAAGCCTTCATTCGTTTACGCCACGCTCCACTGAACACGCCGAAGGTGACGGATTGTTACGACAGTGGCAGAGCGTATGATGTGGCTGACGGACCAGGGGGACCAGGCGGACTAGGCGGTCCGAGAGTTTTTTCTACCCATTCTCATTTTTTCATTTGTGTGAGTGCGTGCGTGCGTGCGGCCGTGCGTGGGGGGAGATCACACCTGCAACATCGTGGTACGATGTTCCCTGAACTTAAGTCATTGGGTGCATCAGAAACTTGTAGAGTGCAGCAGGATGACAACATTCATGATATGTATGCATTATGTTGTACAAAACATTGGTAGAGTGCAATGTTCTTTTAATTCCACATCCTTACGTAATATATACTACTTGTTCCGGACAGCAGCTATTAACTGATAAATACATTTGTTATATCAATAAACACGTTGCAATCTCCTACAATACAGGAGCCGTCATGATCCCGTAGAAATATTTCCAAACCCAGGGGGTGGTCTATTGCCGATTTGAAAACCTGGAGGAGGGCATTTGCCCAACGTATCCGCAGGGTTTTCCCGAACACTTTCCCGTTCTATCTTACTGCCCTGTTCCCTACAAGGAGTGGGACAGCTCGTCACACTGGGATTTGTACCACAGTCTGTCTTTTTGTGATAAGTTTCAATAATTCCAGTGCACCGATCCCTGCGGTGTGGATTTGGGTTTCTGTTGCAAGGTCTATCTTGATCTGGACAATGACTGGCCCGTCCTCTGTTCCCCCTTCTTCTCCCAGCCACCCTCCTATTCCCAATCTGCGGCCTCCCACTCTCATGGGATGACGTCTCCCTGGAACTGGAAGTTATGCTACAAAGAACGTTTTCTTTCCCTGGCCTTCCCACTGACGTTCCCTCGGCACCGTGCCTTATTCTGCCCGATGGCGCCCGTCGTTGACGAGTCATCTCATTCCTTCGACTTGCCCTTGGGAATGCCTCATTCCTTCTCTCGTTTGGTTGACCCTCCCATAAGTTTTAAAAAACAGAAAACTGTTGGAGAGATTTTGGAGATTTACCATTTGTCTACAAGTACGATGTGTCTTTACTCAAAGTATTAAAGAATATCATTACTATTTATAAAATTATGAAATTTTGAACGCTAGTTATGGTTTTAAATTTTCAGTTAATTCCATTTCCATTTTGTTCTCAACATTTAACATAAAAATAAATAATTTTTGGAAAGCGTTTTGGTATGCTGTTATAATTAAACTTTGTTTGAAGTTCATTTCTCATAACTCTATCCACCACACTACTTTAAAATTAGTAATACTCTTAGCAGTAACCTAATCTTGGGGTGGGGTTGTACCAGGAATTGGGGTTGGGTGATCCAGGACCGTAAAAGGTAAGTTCTTATATAGCGCGGTACCCAATCTTTAGGACTGCTCAAAGTGATTTACCCTTCCCCTGGCAGACCTGATCATTCCAAGACCATATCAACTTCTCTGGGAAGCATTCAGCCATGCTGCAATTACTACGCAAAGATTATTCCTTCACATATCCAACACTGTCTATATTGCCAGGTACTCATTTATACAGCTGAGTGAACTGTGGCAACGTGGGGTGATCAAATTTGCTAAAGGTTTGAAGTGACAGCAGTGGGATTTGAAACCGGATTCTCTCGATCGAGAGTGCGACATTCTAACCGGTATGCTATGGGGTACACCTGAAATTTCGGGGTACGATAAACTTATGTCCTGGGGTGCGTCAGAAATGTGTGGTAGAGTGCAACAGGACAATATTCATGATATGTATGTATCATGTTGTACAAAACATTTATAGAGTGCAATTTTCTTTTAATTCCACATCCTTATGTATTTCACACTACTTGTTCCGGACAGCAGCTATTAACTGATAAATACATTTGTTATGTAAATAAACACCACATGTTGCAATCTCCTAAAATACAGGAGCCGTCATAATCCCGTAGAAATATTTTCAAACCCAGGGGGTGGTCTATTTCCCATTTGAAAACCTGGAGGAGGGCGTTTACCCAATGTATCCACAGGGTTTTCCCGAACACTTTCTCGTTCTCCCTTACTGCCCTGTTCCCTACAAGGAGTGGGACAACTCGTCACACTGGGATTTGTACCACAGTCTGTCTTTTTGCGATCAGTTTCAATAATTCCGGTGCACCGATCCCTGTGGTGTGGATTTGGGTTTCTGTTGCAAGGTCTGTCTGGATCTGGACAATGACTGGCCCGTCCCCTGTTTCCCCTTCTGCCCCCAGCCAACCTCCTATTCCCACTCTGCGGCCTCCCACTCTCATGGGATGACGTCTCCCTGGAACTGGAAGTCATGCCACAATGAACGTTTTCTTTTTCTGGCCTTCCCACTGACGTTCCCTCGGCACCCTGCCTTACTCTGCCCGATGGCGACCGTCGTTGACGAGTCATCTCATTCCTTCGACCTGCCCTTGGGAATGCCTCATTCCTTCTCTCGTTTGGTTGACCCTCCCTTAAGTTTGTCTCATTCCTTCTCTCGCTTGTTTGACCCTCCCTTAAGTTTGTCTCATTTATTCTCTCATTTTGTTGACCCTCCCTTAAGTTTGTCTCATTCCTTCTCTCATTTGGTTGAATCTCCCTTGGGAATGTCTCGTTTCTTCTCTCATTTCGTTGACCCTCCCTTAAGTTTGTCTCATTCCTTCTCTCACTTTGTTGACTTTCCCTTGGGAATGTCTCGTTTCTTCTCTCATTGTGTTGACTCTCCCCTTGGTTTCTCTCATTTCTTCTCCCACTCCTAGGACGCCCAAAATGTCTGTCTCCATCAGACAGGTGCAGGTTTTGTTCCCATCTCCTCCCGCGCCCTCTTCCTCTGCCACGTCCTCTATGGGAAGGGTAATCCTTGAACCTCCTGTCCTGAATGTCACACTGTCTCGTGTCATGTCCATCCTGCGGTACCCTCTCCTTGAAGAGCTGGTCGCGACTGCAGCAAACCATCTCCGAGGGTAACACCTCAGCCTCTGTGTCTTCTTGAACACCTGGCAGGTAAACGGGACCCTGAAAGTAAATACACAATAAGGTACACGGGACACTGAATACATAGTGAATAGCTGCACATATTCCTGACACACAAATGAAGTTCAGGGTATGGGGGTGTCAAATTTCTAAGAAAAGGCATTACGTTATTTTTCCCTTAAGTTTGTCTCATTCATGACAAATTGTTGACTTTCACTTTATTAATTAGCTCATTTCCTCTTAAATGCCAATCCTGATTGGTGTCAATAATAAAGAAAACCAATGATAAATAAATCCAGTCACGGTGCACTGCATGTAGCTTTCAGAAGACGTGGAATGAAAGACGACAAGACATGGATTAGTAAACATGTTCGTGGTCACCCAAGAATCTCTCACCTGGGCACCCCTCACCACTGAGCAGTGTTCTACAGAGTTGCTACACTGAGCAAACAGTTTAATTTAACACTGCCATACTTCATGTTTTAATCTTCATGACTGTGGTATATTTTACAATGCTATACTTCATGTTTTAATCTTGATGACTGTGGTATATTTAACAATGCTATACTTCATGTTTTAATCTTGATGACTGGTATATTTAACAATGCTATACTTCATGTTTTAATCTTGATGACTGTGGTATATTTAACAATGCTATACTTCATGCTTTAATCTTGATGACTGTGGTATATTTTACAATGCTATACTTCATGTTTTAATCTTGATGACTGTGGTATATTTAACAATGCTATACTTCATGCTTTAATCTTCATGACTGTGGTATATTTACCGACAGAAATGGTATAAAAACCGGAATTTTACCGACCAATAAATTATCCAATGAAAAATGCTGTTTCACCTCCAAAATTGAAGAATCATTGTTCAATGTTTTAATCCAAAAAAGCGGTACCTCTAGCATATTTTATTTCATTGCCAAATCATGTATTAAGAAGTGAAAGATCATCAGAGTGACACGTTTTGGATATTATTTTTAATTAAATTATTTAATTTATTATTTCTAACCAACCAAGATGTTAAAATACTAATAAATTCAGTGTACAATGTCCCATAAAATGATCACTTATTTGGTTAAGTAGTGAATATTGTTTTACGTTCCCTTTAAGTAAACACTTACCTGAGGCAGGAGGAATTTGTTCTTCTCGGCCTCCACATCGATGATCCCGCCCTTTGCCTTCTGCTTCTTAAACAGTGCTGCCATCTGGCGTTGAAGTTTGCGCACACTGGCATTTGGTCGGAAAACATCATCGCCGCCAGGGATCGTTTTTGCATTGCCAAGTGCAGCAAGATCATAGGTGATGACCTCGCGACAGACAGGACACACCACCTGGTGGAGAGAAATTTATATGGGATGATGTAAAAATGGTATGCCTTGTTCTTCGCAGAATCATGAAAGTCCAGGTTTATGTGGTTGTGTTGGCAGATGGAACAAAGCGAATGTAAGTGTATTCATATTATTATTTATTATCATGTCATCATTATGATGATTATGTTATCACAATGCCAGCATTTTCCTGGTTGTTAATGATGCATATTAATGATTTCTAACAGTGGAGAGATTAATATATATGATTTTGTGTCTTACAATGTTGGGATAAAAGAAACTGTCATTTTGAAAATTTATAAAATAACACATGAAAGTATTGCACTGGTCCCTGATGAACACCGACCTGTTCGTCATTGCCCGAGTCTGAGTGAGGCAGACTACGCTGAGCCTCATCGGCTGCCTGGCTCACACTGTGTTTGACGTATCGCAGCAGACAGTGACTGTGGAAGTAGTGGTAACACGCTGTCCTTGTGAAGTCCGTCTCTGTGTCAAAGTCATCCCGACATATGACGCAGTGACCATGCGGCACATTGCCGTGAGTCAGGCTGTCTTTGGCACACTGCAGTCACAGGAAATAAAAAACTTATTCTTACAGCAAATTTTTTTTTATTAATTTGAATGAGTTTTTCAGTTCATTTCACTGATCCACTAAAAAATTATATAGAGGTGGACTATAGGGAGTGAGGGAAGGAGGGAGGGAGGGAGGGAGGGAGGGAGGGGAGGGAGGGAGGGAGGGAGGGAGGGAGGGAGGGAGGGAGGGAGGGGGTAGGGAGGGAGGGAGGGAGGGAGGGAGGGAGGGAGGGAGGGAGGGAGGGAGGGAGGGAGGGAGGGAGGGAGGGAGGAGGGGGTAGGGAGGGAGGGAGGGAGGGAGGGAGGGAGGGAGGGAGGGAGGGAGGGAGGGAGGGAGGAGGGAGGGAGGGAGGGAGGGCTAGCGTGTTGTAGTAATAGGCAGGTTTGATTTTTCGTGAAATGATTTTAAAACAAGATGAACACAAATTTGAATTGTGCATACAGCTTCAAACCAACTGCACATAACAAACTATTCTTGCACTACAGATCTGAACATCAACTAACATGATTCGTGATGGGCTAAATCAACTGAATATGGAGCTTTAAATTACATCATCAAAGTTGGCACATTTCTGACTTTCAGTCTCCACATTGCACCCCAACGGAAGCTTCTGTAGAAGGAACTGATGGATCAATCACGTGACTTTATGCCTAGCAACCTCCGCAGGCTCTGTTGAGCTTCAACAAACATGGCCGCAAACGTAAAGCTGCAAAACACGCTGTCTTGTTTTTCGCTGAATTTATGGCTTTATGTGTGCGGAGGTGCGATCGAAAGTCAATGGAAAACTGCTGGTAAATGTATGGTGTCCTAGTATGTAAATTGACATAACATGCCTTGGTGCAAACATAGGTGCATTTAGTTAAGCGTGGCATGGGGCAGCCATATAACTGTACCTATTTCAAGCATTTCTGTTGATTGCTGAATGGTTTCGGAAATGGCATAGAGCTAATTCCATTGATCAGTTGCTCAGGGTATCTGGCGTCCGAACTGCAAGTCCTCGGGGCATGTATCTTTACCATTTTCAAACTCTGTCCTGCGTCTCTCAATATGTAAACATGGTTGCTAAGGCAAAGATTGACAGAGCGCGGTATCATGG
The DNA here is from genome assembly GCA_033239005.1 of Lamellibrachia satsuma. Lineage (NCBI taxonomy): Eukaryota > Metazoa > Annelida > Polychaeta > Sabellida > Siboglinidae > Lamellibrachia > Lamellibrachia satsuma. The sequence goes on from BSQZ01000091.1 coordinate 2,001,509, forward strand.
GCTATAGCACAGACAAAGGCGCACGCCCATTGGTCATAATTCAGATTCTGAAGTCACAATCTGGATTCAACAATAGCAGAGGAGCAACAGGAGAGGGAAGTCACAGGGAGGGCTGGAGACCACAACCCACAGGGGAAATATTTTTTGTTACTTACCTCAATAAGTTCATACAACATTGGATCACCACGTCTTTCTTGAGCCATCTCCTTCAACGTCTTGCGTAAGCTGGAAAACAGAAGGTAATCCTACAATCCAAAGCCACGCAGCAGTATTTGATGGAAACAAATTGGTACACCAAAAATTATTGTATTTTAGGGTCTCACAAGAAATGCATTCTACTGTTTATCTATAGACTAACATCACTAGATGTTCTACATTCTACTGTGTATCTATAGACTAACATCACTAGATGTTCTACATTCTACTGTGTATCTACAGACTAACATCACTAGATGTTCTACATTCTACTGTGTATCTATAGAGACTAACATCACTAGATGTTCTACATTCTACTGTGTATCTATAGAGACTAACATCACTAGATGTTCTACATTCTACTGTGTATCTATAGAGACTAACATCACTAGATGTTCTACATTCTACATACAGTGGTTTTGGTGTACTTTTTATTTGTTGTGTTTGTAAATTTTTTAATGTGTAAATATGATCAAGACAGGTAGACAGCACTTTTCAGAGGATGTCATCCTTTGTTATTGAAGTCAATGATTTACAAATCCTGAGGTAATCCCATATCTTATTACAATCGACCGTGAGTATGTATGTATACATGTTATACTACTCCTTCAAAATTCACCCCTGTATTACCCTGTCTATGAACAACTGAAATACCTTTTGTAGTTATTGCATGCAATTATTATCCGCAACGCTAAGCTAACAATTACATACAATTGTTGACAATATTAATAAGTGACTTTTCTTTGATTGTTCTTGTACGTAACAAGGCATCGTAACATGTTACTGTAACTGCGTTATTGTTGATACGATGTATTCTTTGCTATAACAGTAACTCGTTCCAACTCTGTAATTTGAAGTAAAAGTTGTAGTTCCGTCGACGATAGATCCCATGATGCATTGCGATTATACACACCCGCCATCTAACAATCAAAAACCTCATATTCCGGGTAAAGACTATAGTACTATATGAGTACCCTTGAACACAGCTATACTTTTGACTTTTCAGCACATATCAGATTGGATATTGTAAGAAAGAGACCAACAAATCATAGATAATTGCTTGAATAAGGAGTTATTGTTGCTAATACTGAATGAACACAACATATATACATGTACATACTCCAAAATGTATAATTAAAAAAATATTTTCAATGAAAAATTGTAGTCGTAATAGTTATATTTGTCTTCCTTCTGTAGTGTCAGTTCATTTATGTACACGCTTGAGTGATCATGCATGACTTACTCAGTGATGTGTTCCTCAGCGAGGCCTCGGGGGTTACGAATGTGAATCCTTGGTGGTGATATGGGATACTAAAACAGATAAAAAAAATGACATATACATGATATACAGAACCACACATTCTACCAATCTGTTCACTGTAATGTGCTTCCTTAAAGGTTCCTCATCAATTCGTTTATTTTGCCTCTCATTTCTTCAAATCCATTTTGTGAAAAATCATACCTACCTAGTATCTATTACAACATGCTAGTTTGCTTGTGCAACTTTTGTATATATTTTTGTGTGAAATCATCAAACTATTAAATTATTTGATGTTTGCTAAAATATCAAATAAAGTGAAAACGGAAAGATAAAAACTCATGAATTTTGCTCATGGTGAAATTTCATAACTTTGTCATATGATTGGTGAGAGGATGGAAGACATTAGCTTAGTGTCCTTTGATTGGATTTTTCCAATAATGATGGTTTTTTCAATTTAACTGTTTCTCAATATATAACTATTTCTTAGTGTTTCCAGTAACTGTCTGTCCTGTCCAGCTCTTCCTAGAACCTCTTCATTTACAAGGTGTTGTGTCCAAGAAATGTTTTGTATTCTCCTGAGGAACCATATTTTGGAAAATTTTATAAAAATTATGACAGCTAGCCAACTTGATTTAGATATCTATTTTAATAATATTTTATAGACCAACTGGCCTAGTTGCAGGGGAGAAAAGACAGCCGCTATAAGAGGTTATGACTGCTTGCACTACCCAGTCAGGCTTTGGTGGAGCAATGCCAGTGGCAACTTCAAGCTCAACTGCCGGTTTCACAAAGCGTTCGTTCCTTTCGAAGGAACTTATGATATGATGACTTTTGACATTGTAACTGTGAACAATCTTAGAAAACATGCATGGTGTTGCCAACAAATGTACGGAACTTCAAACTCCTACTGTTCTGAGTTACGTAATCTACGTCTAATGTCCACATAGACCCTTGTATATATATGCCCACCCCGAGGGAATTTTTAATATTTTAAAGCACGAACCAACCACATGAGCCTCCAGGCACACCTAGAAAATGTCATCCCTATACATGCGAAATCAAATTCTATGGCTTTGGAAATCAAATTCTAGGGCTAATTAGGAGAACTATCATGTATAAGGAGAAACAGCTAATTGTACCCCTGTACAAAGCAATAGTTAGACCACATTTGGAATATTGTAATCAAGCATGGAGGCCATATCGTAAAAAGGACATAGACAAGCTAGAAAGAATACAACGAAGAGCAACTAAAATGATTCCAGAATTGAGAGACCTTAGTTATGAAAGTCGCTTATTACAATGTGGTTTGACAACACTAGAGACCAGGAGACTAAGAGGAGACCAAACAGAAGTGTTTAAAATAGTGAATGGTTATGAGGATGTTGATAGGAATATGTTCTTCAAACTTAAAGAAGGCAGTAGAACCAGAGGACACAAAGCAGCATTAGTTAAGGAGCAGTGTAGGTTGGACATGAAAAAGTACTCTTTCTCACAAAGGGTGATAAACGAATGGAACAAACTGCTAATGATTGTGTTAATGCTAGTAGTGTGAATATGTTTAAAAGTAGAATTGACAGATATTTGATAAAGGCGGGCTACACAGATGAGAAAATGGTTGGACTCTCGATAAGCCAATGGCTTCCTTGTCCACTTGCCATCTGGAACTTGTTGTTTGGGATGGAAATTTTGGTAAATCTTGTTAAACTGATGGAGATATGAGGGAACAGACAGACAGATAGAGTTACAAACTGAATAGTAATTAGTACCGTGTCATTCCCTATAGATGTGCACTAATAGATGCACACCCCGTTTTTTGAGAAGTGAAACCATGTGCAAAAATATAGATTTTCAGGAGTGATGGCACACTAAACCACTAAACGTAAATGACAGCAGTGCTGCTGTGGCTGGCGTCACCCTACGGACTCTTTAGAAATAATTCATAGTTTCTCTTTTAGCCACAATTTGGCACCACATTGTTATCACTACTGGCGACTTTCGCCAGATGTCTGTGGAAGAACTAGGCCTAGCTTTGATCTATTTTATCACTCACTCGCCGTCAGCAAAACGTGCGAGTTTGAATTGTTTATTTAATGATGCTCAAAGAATTGAGTGGTGGCCGGCTGATGTTGTTTGTCTGGAATTACAAAAACCATGAATGAATTTTCAGTGTCTGTCTCATGCGTTTTTGTAATTGCAGTGTGTCAATCAAGGGTCGTTTGTTTTGGTAGATTCGCTGAAGCTGCATCTTTGCTAAGTGCAAAACAAACAACACAGCACATCATTGTAGGCTTACATTAAGTTTCTTTAGCACCAGCAAAACAATTTGAAGCATATGACTGGACAAAATACACAAAACAAGCGCTAGTTATGAAATAGATCGGTGATCAATGACATGGTTCCCGAGTCATTCCCTAGAAGAACAATGCATTCTTCGCATAGTTCACAGTAGCGCCACCTTACGAATTAGCTACCAGTCTGATTTAGACGCTGATTTCACCCAAAGCGGCAGATCGTGATTCGGGCCACGTTTGAGAACTTGCCTTCGCACTCGTGCACTGCACGTCTATTGGGAACAACACAGTATAGATAACTGCCATGAGAATGACTCACATCAGGTGGAGGTGACAACTCGAGTGTCAGACAAACATACTGCTGTTCCTGCACGTCCCCTGTGGCTGGGTGAAGGCAAACACTGATGCAGAACGGCCAACCTCTGTCACAAGAAATAGTGACATCACGAACATTTACAGTACCTCGGAAACATAGCCACAACACCACACAAAAATCATGAGTACATTTAATATCTTAATATAAGATATAATTTAAATAACAGTTCATGGAATCAAATAATTTAAATACTTTTTTCAAATACATTCATACTTACACAACAGGTCTGGAGTAATAATAATGTGTAATAGTAATTATTACAAATATTCAAGTGATAGTAATAATATATGGAGCAGAACACAATGTAATAGTACCAGTAATAGAAAGCAACATAATAGTAATTGAGCTTACTTTTCTATTATAACTGACAAACACACAGGAGTCTATACTTGGAATTAATGCTGGCTTCTTCCGAGTTAGTTCCAATAGCCATAAAGACAAGTGTAAAGTGCTTTGACTAGTCCCAAGGACTGGATACTGTGCTATATTACAACGTACCTTTACTTTTTTACAATGAATGCTGAGGGGTCGCGGACAGTTTACACAGCATTCAATGGTCCTTTGAAGCTAGTCCCCCCAGCCAACTATCTTTTCATGCAAGTCTGTAGATGGCCATTCATTCACTGATAATCACTTACTGAATAAGGGTTCCAGCATTGAGTTGATTAGATCTTTAATATCTGTATGAATCACTGCAGCTCCCTGCACATGATGGGCAATGCGTGAACAAAATCCAGCAGCTTATACCAACCTTTGGCACAACTCTATGCACACATGAGTACCCGTGATCACAGCATTACTATTAACTGTTCAGCACATGATATTGGATATGGTAAGAAAGAGACAAACAAATCATAGATAGTTGTTTGAACAAGTTATTGTTGCAAACAACTCTACAACTGAATGAACACAACTTGTATACACACAGGTACATACTCCAAAATGTTTAATAAAAAAATATTTCTGTTGAAAAATTGTAATAATAATAGCCTAAAACGTAATAGTAACATATTACAATGCCTTCGGCATGTAATAACAATAGAAATAAAACTAAGTAATAGTAACATATTACATTGTAATGTAATAATATGGTAATAGATTTGAGGCCTGTTACACAACATGTCTTTCGACCATCCACTGAGCAGTCGTTTAAAGGTTAAGATAGGTTTGACTGTAGGTGCTTCAATTTGAGTTATTTAAGCTGACATTTCAATTGTTTCTATAAAAATCTGCTGAGATATTAAGTTTAATACATTAAAATTCCCAAGTACTTTCAAAACGAGTTAAGATTCTTATTTACTTGTCATCTTTCTGTAGTGTCAGTTCATTGATGTAGATCGCTTCCAGTAGCAACAATTCTTCCTGCATGACACTGCAACAATGAGCACAGCTTAAAGCGAAACTAAAATCATGATTTTGGGGCTATGCACCTAAAAGAGAAAATAAAAACTAGTCATATGCAACTAAAATCAAGCATATCAATGGTTTAGTGGTTTACTCAGTGGTTTATTCAGTGGTTTATTCAGAATGTGTTCAAATAGTAATTGAGCTTACTTTTCTATTATAACTGAAAAACACACAGGAGTGTAATTGGAATTAATGATGGCTTCTTCTGAGTTAGTTCCAATAGCCATAAAGACAAGTGTAAAGTGATCTGACTAGTCCCAAGGACTGGATACAGCGCTATATAACAACGTACCTTTACTTTTTTACAATGAATGCTGAGGGGTCACATACATTTTACACAGCATTCAATCTTTAACATCTGTATAAATCGCTGCAGCTCCATGCACATGATGGGTAATGTCTGAACAAAATCCAGCAGCTTATACAAAGATTTGGCACAACTCTATGCGAACAAGAGTACCAATGATCGTAGCATTACTACTGACTTTTCAGCACATGATATTGATTGCGGCCATTTCTCCGGTTAACCGGCATGTTAGCCAACGTGACCGATAAGCCTTCTATGAAATCGTGATTTAATAAGCTCTGGCTGTATACACAAAATAAATGAAAAGTCTTAACCCAATGGGATTGTTATGTGAGAAGGATGACTAGTTTAGTAAACGAATGCCACAATGTTACTTAAGTTGACTTTGGATTCAAACAGTATGGCTATATCCTATTGGCAAGCATTGGAATAGGGGTGTACAAATATCTTCATTCAATGGCAAGCAAATATTGCCAGGCTCACGAAATTGAGATACTGTGTGTCCAACAACATATACTATCTATTCTCTGGTTGATCATATGTGTTACAATGAACTCTAATTAAAAATAAATTTTTACCATAGTAGTGGTCAGCTTCTGTTTTGTCCGACAATGGCTTTTTTTAGCTGCTTCATGTCAATAAATTGTGAGAATAACAGTAGCACCTTGCATGCTTGATCGGTAGTCCTGTATGTTTCAATGTCAGTAGCAGAATCGACATTAAGACTGGCTCGCCAGATAGATCAGTCTTCGGCAACTGTTTGCTAATGAAGAGGGTCAATGCCATAGTCTTTCTGATATTTTAGAGAATATTAATTGACTTTTAAATTCAGGGTTATCAACTAAATGGCTAATACCATCACATTTTAAAATTGTTTTTGTATATATGTTTATACTTTAGTATTATCTACGCATTAAAAGGTGTTTATTGGTCATCGGTTTAATTTGATGATTAAACCAACTGACTGCCTAATGCTGATAATTTAGCATTTCACATTTCCAAGTTACAACATGTATGTTGCAAAAGTCATGTCAAAAATAACGAACATAATAAGATCCACGACCACGGACTACACATTCCAGTTAGAATACGATAGTTATTTCGGCCCACGGAGCCCGCTGGCACCGGGTACACACACTGATGATTCGGCCCTAAAGTCTCAAGTAATTTTACTCCAAATAACCCAATCTTGAGCTAACGCAGGAGTTTGGACCAACGGCTTTTACTAGTTTTAGTGTCTCTTCCGAAAGAGGTGGAATCGAACCACCGTCCTCTCAATCGACAGGCGGTGCTCTAACCGTTAGACCACCGCTCCCCACGCCCATGCGAACGAAAACACTTCATATTTCACCGGTTACGAAAACGGTTGGTTCGGCCCATGGGCCGAACCCGTAATGGGCCGAAACATCCGAAACCCTCTCGGCGTAGTCAGCTTGGCCAATGGCGAAGACACTCGCTGCGCTTCTTACAACTATTGCAGTCCTTTCTTTTTTATAATTACGAAGTATCAAACCTATCTCTGGATTCATTATCATCCAACCCATCAGCTTGATCGGAAGATGTTGTCATTTTTCTCGAAATGCCACAAATGCCGAAACTTCTGGTTCCAGTTGGTCAAACCAGGCTTTACTTCCTGTTGGTTTGAGAATAGCACGATCCTGTTATAGACCGGCCGTTTACAATTTGCACCATGTTACGCGTCATCCGAACAGGGGAGAACGGAGCACCTTCGGCACTTTATTTTCAGAACTCTCTTCTTCTATGCAAGTCCTAGGATTTAACAAAATTGCCATCCAAGGCAAAGGCCCAGATGGCAAGTGGACAAGTAGTAGATTCCTGTCGGAGTAATAACGTATTTTGTTCGTCGCACTAGAGGAAGCGGACAAAAAATCCACACAACCCAGGGCAAATAATAATTAACATGCAGTGCAGTTATTTTGTGATAATTTTTTCTCTTTCTTTATTACAATGGAAAGTTGATCTTCTGGAGGCTCTGTCTGATGGTTTCCAGACTATCCTGGTATACGAGGTAATTGCACAGCCGGGTGGTATCTGGGAAGAATAACCGTTGGCAGGATTTAAGTACATTTAACCTCGTATGCGGAATGTTGAATTCGAGTATGTGGCCTCTACTGGAATCACTGAATGGAATGACGTACATCAACCAGCTTGTTGACTGCTCGGTAGAACAGTCGGTAGAGAGGCGCGGTAGTGTAGTAGTTATAGCGCATCCGCTTCACATGACATAGTTCTGAACTCAACACTCGGACCGGGCGTGTGGATATGTTGGCGTCGTCGTCGTTCGTCCATCGCGAAGCGATGATGACCACTTCAGTCGTTCAACCACATGTGAGTACACAAGTGGCTGAAGAGGTCAATCTGCGCCTGGAAGATTCTGGACAGGAATGGCAGCCGCATGTGTTGTCGAGGGGTCGCTGGCTCAGGGGGTCGCTGGCTCTCGACTTTCTGGCTTGCCTCCGTTTTTCTGCTGCAGCAGGTCTGTTTGTCTCACGGGTTGCTGTGCCTTTGTACAGGGAGGAGCGTCAGTTAGCACGTACGGTCCTTTGTACAGGGAGGAGCGCCACTGAACACGGTCCCCTGTACAGGGAGGATCGAGCGCCACTCAGCACGTACGGTCCTGAGGAGCGTGTTCCCAGGTGTTGGGGTTGATGGCAAACGCTTCCACGGAGATCTTCAGATTGTCTTTGAATGTTTGGTGTAAAACCTGGCTCTGAACATTGGAGACTGTGTATCTCTCGTGAATCGGATAAGCACGTTAATTAATGTCGGTCCCGCCCCAATTTAATTGGGGACGTAAAATAACCATTGAGGACGACGACAACCTTCAATGCCAGCATATAAAGGTCGGCTTGGCGATAATGTTCTGTAAAAGGCTGACTAGTTAAATGAGACCTTGATCGAAACACCATACAATTGTAGCAACTATATATAGATTAGTCGTTGGCGAGTGTTGGAAACAACTAGTAGTGTTTGGATGTATATAGCTATTCAAGCATAATTGTGACATTGCTAGGGGCCTATAGTGCCGTTCTACAAAGTCTGCATAATGATCCTGTTTGAACTACTTCTATTGTGTCTATGTTCTTTCTCTGTATATTTCTCCCTGACTGGAGAAGCATATTCGAGGATGAGCCGGACTAAGTTAGGTGGTGTATGTCTGGGCTCTGGTCTAGTAACTATATATGAGTCTTCCTTCAACATAACTGTCCCATTGTGGGGAATATGATGGCTACAATAAGACAAAAATGCTCATAGTGTCCAGATTAAATACGGAAACCTAACTTATTGATAGACGTACACATGAAGTAATGAGAACACAAGTACACATTAAGCAAACCTTGACATCACTGCGCACTAGCTGTAGATTATTGTTCGCACTGGTTGTTTGTGATCAGCTTCCCTCTACCGCGACGCGCACAGTACATTATTACTCTGGCAGGAACCCTGCAGACGTGGAGGTTAAGAGGACATCAAATTGAAGTTTCTAAGATATTGAATGGGTATGAAAATATTGATACAAATATGTTTATCTCACTCGAGAAATATAGTAGAACTTGAGTATATGAGGTAAAATTAGTAAAGGATCAGTGTATATTAGATATCATGAAGTACTCGTTCTCACAGAGGACAATGAATGAATCGAACAAATTGTCTACGGATTGTGTACCTGCTAGCAGCGTGAATATGTTTAAGAACAAGGTTAACACATATCTCAGGAGGGCGGGTTACACGTAGATGAACATTGTTGGACTCTCCATAAGCCAATGGCTTCCTTGTCCACATGCTATCTGTTTTTTTTGCTTGGATGGCAAATCTTGTTAAATATTTTCTTGTTAAATCTTGTTAAAAAAACTTACAAATTATTATTTTTATAAATTGACAAATTCTTATTAGTTTATTTAAGGTGTGAATATTAAACAACACAGAGAACATGGAAGAATTAGGTTGATTAATAAAATATCTAGTCAGAAATATATTTCTTTGGTCTCTTAAAATGTCACACTGAAACAATAAATGAAATTCATCCCCAACCTTATATTTCTATTACCCAAAGTACAATACATTTTATTTCTATCAATATCGAACCATCTGCCTGTTTAAATAGGCAATGTTGTGTTATCCAGCCGAAATTGAGTAAACATAATTCTTAATATTATCTCCGGTAATAATGTCAAGTGTGGTTCAAACTCGAATACTTCTTTAGTTATTCTATCAGAAGTATTCTGGAACACGCCAGCTCAGCCTGGGATCCCCACACCACGAAAGGTGTGACTGCCCTCGAGAAAACCCAGAGGAGAGCAGCACGTTGGGTCACCAAAAGACGCCATCACACTCCCTCTGTAGAATCTACTAGACACACTACACTGCTGAACCCTCCAAACACGTAGAAAGAAAGCACGTCTCAGTATGCTATATAAATATAACACAGGAACCATCTCAGTTAACTCGCTGTATGTCGTTTTTCCCACGCACAATAGCCAAGTGGAATAACCTGCCCCAAGAAGTGGTATCTGCGGCCACCCTGGACTCTTTTGAGTCGGGGTGCGGTAGTTGAGTGGTAGAGCGTTGGACGTACGGTCGAAGGGACCATGGTTCAAAACCACCTACTGCCGTTTCGAAGCTTGGGCAACTTCACCCCACTTTGCCTGTGTCTTTCGGAAGAGACAGTAGCCTCTGACCCATCTACCTGGTGTCTATACCAGGGGAAGTAAAAAACCTGGCACAGAGAAATGGAAAAAAACTGTTTTGGGCTCAGGGAGCTGGTGATCTCATTATCTAAACTACCATTGGTGTAAATATCCTGACATAAGGACTCTGCCAATTAACGAAGTAGAAGTCCAGGCTCCAGCGCCACCTCTGAATTCTATGAACACCTCTCCCATTCCCTTCCCTCCCTTTCTATATCCCCTAACCCCACTAAATCACGCTACTACATTTCTTCTCTCTTTCCTGCTGATTACTCCCAAAATGACAAAATCTTCAACCAAATGAAGGTGGTCATTAAATAGAAGTTCGATTGAGCGGTGTGTTTACATTCGTCTCGCGACTGGCGCTACAATATAGTTGTTTTTCCGGAATGGCAGAAGATACCACGGACGATCACTTATACAGCGCAAATCGCGTCCAAACATCGAAACATTTGTAAGTTGGTTGCAATTGCATCATTGCAAACTATTCATACGCCATGTGACGACATTTCTATTTCCATGCATCCAGGTTGCCTGTTTCAGAATAGACGCCAAGTGAAATTTAGTACGCTGTCGTATGTGGCGTGGAGACTTGTTAACGTCGGAACGGAACCTAGCCATAGGCATAGTCATAGACCGCGGTGTCCCCGTTCAACCTCGGCGTCGACAAAGTGACTAAATTGGCTATGTAATTCTGGTGCATTACACGAGTCTGTATATATTTCATTGATAACACATCGTGTTATTCCAGTTTATGTAACAGTAAATTTTTTAATTGTAAAAATGGCATGAACAGAATAAATTGGAACAGGTAAACAAATTTTCTACGTTTTAGGACATCTATGCTGGTTGGGTGGGGTTTCGTGATGGCACCAGATTATTTAATACACATGGTAAGCATCTGATCCTCTGCTTGCAGCCAGTCAAGTGAAGGTCCTCCGCGACAGGCTTCACCACTGAGGGCTCACCAGCCCCTGCACACCCTTGGAGCGAATGACCTCCGTCTGGCTACGTCGCGCACCCCGCCCCCTGCCCACATGGGAGGGTGGACACAGAGCACTCATCTCCAGGTCCAGCGCCCAAGTCCACATGGGTCCCCCTTTTCTGGTCTCCAGAGACCAAGTCCGAGAGGTTCCCCCTTCTCACAGTTGCAGAGACCAAGTCCACGGGGCTCTCCTTTTGCACAGGTAAGGATATCTATATAATATAAAGTAGTTTGTGACTGTCTGTCTGCATTGTCCCTCATATCTCCGTCGTTTTCGCATGTATGGGGCTGAAATTTTGTATGCGTGTCCAGGGCCCCACGAAGGTGGTTCATACACAAAAAAATTCATAATTCTCCTGGGGTGGGGATATTACAAATGAACCTGTATGGACGTTTGACGTAGATTACGTAACTTGGAATAATAATTTACATAGAATTGTTAGCAACGCTACGCATGTTTTCTATGATTGTATTGAGTTACGTGATCTATGTTGATCATCCACATATGTTCCTTCGTATGGTACAAATCCTTCGTGAAACTGGCAGTAGTGTGTGATTTTGGGGGCGTGAAGTTGTCATTGCCATTTAATTATATCTGTATATAGCATGTATTTTAATTTTTTCGAATATTTCAACCGACTTGCTTGGACTGACATCGCTACTAGCATGTCGCATGACCCAGTCCTTGTCCAGCATGTGTCACATGACATTGGTCAAAAGGCATACACTATATCTGTGCATTGATAACGATACAAGTACCCTTTTGTCAAATACTTTCAATTATGTATGCATAGTGAACACCAACACTATGAGTAGTTGCTTCATTAAATAGAATCAACATGATTACGATTAATTATATTAATATTAAACATTATGTATGCATAGTAAACTGTATGAATGTAATTGCTTCATTAAATAGAATCAACATCATTATGATTAATTATATTAGTATTAAATAATCCATGCATGAGACAAAAAATATGGTTAATTTGATGGTGACACTCGTGTCGTTACAGCTGCCGGAGGACGGAGGAATGACCATGTCACAACTACAAAGTATCCTGACTATGCCGGCTGCCATGCTCACTAGGACGTCCCCGGGACTGGGTGGGAATATCCCTGGGAGTCGGGCATCTCCTGTCCACCCCACCGTGTCACAGGGGATGGCGGTTTTTCAGAGCTCAGGGCTTGTGTGTCCACCCAGGGGCGTGGTGATGGATAAGTTACCCCCAATGCGTAACATGCCTCCTCTCCTCCAAATGGTCTCGTCGACTGATGCAGTGTATCGAGTGGCATCCCAGAACACACTTATTACGTCTGTTGGAGATCGAGCCCAGGATTCTCTTGGTGGTGACATCCCGCGACGTCTGCCGATGGTCACGGTGTCAACGACGGAGTCACAGGTCGGAGTATGTGATTACCTTCGGACGGAGCGTGACGCGTCACCGATGTCACATCGGAAGTCATCATCCCCATATCAAAAATCTGAGCTTGCGCGGCATCTTGTGGGAAAGCAGACAGACAGGAATGTCCCTAAGAGTCGTGCAAATGACAGGACATCGGAAGTCCTGACAGACACAGAACCGACAAGATCAGTGTCATCGTCGGTGTCAACTCCACCTGCTTTGCAGCCTGCAATGAGCGTCGTCGACGGCGTGTCACCTGAGTCATTGCAGGTTGGGTCACTAGACAGACGGATGTCGGCCAGCATGCCTACATTGCTTCCCGCCGTCTCTCTTCCCGGGGGAAACGGGATGGACGATGATAAGGAGAATGAGGAAGATGATAGCTTGGGTCCAGATGAAAGGGTTAGTTTTGTTTAGTTTTTCCCCCAGTATTTCCCACGCTGTAATAAATGAGAGGCTGTTGCTAACAAGATTGGTCAAATACTCATAGCCAGATACAAATACACCAATACTGAGATTATGAAAATCAAACACACAATTCCAAAAAAGTTAATGCAACCACATTATAAAACATTAATCCTTTTCACTTTGGATATATATTTAATGCATGCATTATAAAAATTGCGCTCATGACAAACATGCTAACGCAAATATCTAATGTGCTGTAATTCTAATATAGTGTTCTGCGCTTACAGTTCATGTTGCTGGGATGTTGAAAGTATACCATTTGGGTTGTACTTTTGCAATGTGCGAAATAAATTGCCTGATAAACTGGACAACCACTTTTCTAGTAAAATTGATGCAGTGTGTGTTTATGAACATCATTTCCATTTAAATGTATTGTGGGTTAAGGAAATACTCCAACGATAACTATGGATAGCAACTAATAAGTACTGCGTCTCTGCTGGTAGTGCCATGCTACAAACTGGAGGGCTACGGTAGATGTGCTTTCTCAGTGCCTGGACCAACATTATGGAATGCTTTACCGGATTACATAAGACAAACAGATACGCTGCCTAAATTTAACCCATTGAAAACCTTTTTATTTAAGTGTGCGTATTTCCAGTGAGGAATAACTGTGAATAACACTTTTTATGAACATATATTTGACTTATTTATTTCTATATAATTATTTAAAATATTTATTGATATTAATAGAATACTCTATTATATATATATATATATATATATATATATATATATATATATATATATATGAATGTACTTACTTACTTAGGCCCTTAACTCATAGGCCATCCACAACATTTCTCCAGCGCCTCCTGTCTTGGGTAATCCTCTCCAGTTGTTGCCAGCCATTCCCTGTTTGCTTGATGTCTGCCTCGAGGTCACGCCGTTAGGTGTTTTTTGGTCTCCCCCTCTTTCTCTTGCCTTGGGGGTTCCATGTCTGGTTATGTTTGTGCTTGGCTTTCTCAAGGTGTGGCCAAGCCATCCCCATCTCCTCTTAAGGATCTCTGTCTCTTTTTGGGCTTGATGTGTTCTATCCCAGAGGTCTTTGTTGCTCACCCTGTCCATTCAGTGTATTCGGAGAATTCTTCTCAGGCAATGGTTGACAAATGTCTGGATCCTTATCAGCGTGGTCTTGTTTATTTGCCACGTTTTCGCTCCGTACAGCAACACGGACTTTACATTTGTGTTAAACAAGCGTATTTTTGTGGTTTCTCCAATTACGTTTGGCTTCCACACATTTCTCAACAGGTGGAAAGCTACCCTTGCTTTGCTGATCCTTTTCTTTACGTCAGCCTCTGTCCCTCCATGCGTATCCACTATGCTGCCTAGATATCTGAAGTCTGACCTCGTCCAGTGTCTCTCCCTCAAGCATGATTGTTGTTTCGCAAGCAGAATTTGTTCTCAGGATCTTTGTTTTCCTTTTGTTGATTTTCAACCCAACCCTCTCTGAAATCAATGCCAGTTCTGTTGTTTTGTCCTGCATCTGCCTATGGCTGTGAGACAGGAGTGCAAGGTCATCCGCAAAGTCCAGGTCATCAAGTTGGGTCAGCATCGTTCACTGGATTCCATTTCGTTTCTCCTTGGTTGCTGTTTTCATGACCCAGTCTATGACTAGAATGAAGGGGAATGGTGACAGTAAATATCCCTGTCTCACCCCCGTCCTAACCTCAAAGTTTTTTTGTAAGTTGACCTTCATGAATGACTCTGCATGACATTCCCTCATAGGAGTTTTTTATCATGTTGACTAGTTTCTTGGGCACCCCATAGTGTCTTAGCACTTTCCAGAGTGTCTCCCTGTCCACACTGTCAAAGGCTTTCTCGTAATCAACAAAGTTGATGTATTGGGATGAGTTCCATTCGATGGATTGTTCCACTATGATTCGCAGTGTTGCAATCTGGTCAGTACACAATCTGTCCTGCCTGAAGCCTGCTTGCTGTTCACGCAAAGTTTGGTCCACTTTGCCTTTCATTCTCTCTAGGATTATTCTGTTTAGAATCTTCCCAGGTACTGATGACAGCGTGATTCCTCTGTAGTTATCACAGCGGCTCAGGTATCCTTTCTTGGGAATCTTGATAAGGTAACCTTCCTTCCATTCTGCTGGAATTTCTTCTTTTTCCCAGATCTTCTCAAAAAGACTGTATAGCATTTCTACTGAAGTATGTACATCTGCCTTTAGTGCTTCTGCAGGGATACCATCAGGGCCTGCTACTTTCCCATTTTTCATATGTGCGATTGCCTTTTTTATCTCTTCTCTTGTGGGTTTATTACAGTCTATTTGGGAGATCTGTCTCAGCTGGTTGGATGTCTGGTTGATTCTGTGGTACTGGTCTGTTGAGCAGCTCTTCAAAATGCTCTGCCCATCTGTTAAGCTGTTTGTCTGCCCCCATCAGGACGCTCCCATTTTTGTCTCTGATTGGCCGCTGTGATTTCTTAAACTTTCCAGCTAACTTCATTGTTGTATCGTAAAGTTGCTTCATGTTCCTGCTAGCTGCTGCCTTTTCTGCCTCTTGTGCAAGTCCCTCCACGAACTTCCTTTTGTCTGTTTTGACACTTTTCTTCACCTCTCTATTTGCTGCAGTGTGCTCTTTCTGAGCTGTTACCTTTGCCGCCCTTGTGCGGCTGCTGTTGACTGCTTCCTTCTTGTCTCTTCTGGTCTGTATTTTCTTCATTGTTTCTACTGAAATTCAGTCTTTCTGTTGGGGTTTCCTTCTTCCAATTATCTCTTCGCATGTGGTGTTTACTGCATCTTTGATGTGACTCCATTGGCTGTTGTTGTCTACTCTCTCATCTTCATCATACAGTTCTTGCAGGACTTTGAATCTATTAGCTAATGCGACTTTATATTCTTCTGCTGTGCTTGGGTCCTTCAGGAAATCCACATTATATCGTGCCTTTCGTCTTTCTTGTTCTACCCCATTTCTTCTTAGCTTGAGGTTTAGCCTGGCTGTTACTAGGTGGTGATCAGACGCAACGTCAGCACCTCTCTTCACACGCACGTCTTGTAGTGATCTTCTAAACATTTTGTTTATGCCGATTTGGTCTATCTGATTTTCAGTGACTTGGTCAGGAGATACCCATGTCGCCTTATGTATCCTTTTGTGTGTGAAAAAGCTTCCCCCAATCACAATGTTGTTTATTGCACAGGCATTCACAAACCGCTCCCCATTGTCATTCATCACACCCAGCCCATGAACCCCCATCACATTTTCATATCCTTGGTTGTCCGATCCAATCTTGAAATCTCCCATAATCAGGTTGATGTTTTTATCCCCTAAATTGCTCATGATATCAAGGAGTTGGTTGTAGAATTCATCTTTGGTTTCGTCAGTCTTGTAGTTGGTTGGGGCGTAGCACTGCAGTATGTTCATTTTAATCCCTTTGATCTTTGTTCTAAAGGATGCTTGCTGTTATGCACCTAGGTCCTCTGGCTTCCCAGCCAATAAGTGCTCTCCGTGCCTCCTTCCCCAATAAGAGGGCAACCCCCTCTGAGTGAGGGGCATCATCTTCCTCGTGTCCGGAGTATAGTATAATCTCTCCTGTTGTTAGTCGCAGTCGTCCTGACTGGGTCCAGCGGGTTTCGCAGAGCCCGAGTAGAGCGATATTGAATCTCCGCATTTCTGCTGCCACTTGGGCAGTTTTCCCCGCCTCGTACATTGTTCGCACATTCCATGTGCCGATGTTTAAATTTTTCCTCGTCGAAAGAAGTGTAGTCGGCATTGTGGCTTCCTTTCGGCTTTGACCGCAACACTTCATGCGCCCTGAACCAGGCCCTACCTCTTCCAGGACAGACGTCGTAGTTTTATTTGTTGTGAATGTTTCTGTAGCGTTGGGTTTCTTTACAGGGTGGGGGTGCTAGCCCCACGTCCAACCCTCCTCCTTTCTCAGCCGGGCTTGGGACTGTCCATGGCGGAGTTATATATGAATGTACAGGGTGTATATATTACCTGTACAATAGTATAGTTATTTTTTTATGATGTATGCCCATATGAACAGGCTTGTCCCAGATATATGGCGCTTTATAAATTATAGTAATAATAATTTATTTTTATATTTTCAACTACCATTTTGCAAACTTTATTAATCATTGCTTGTACATTTTGCTTCAGCCACATGGCACTGTTACTTATAGACTATAATTTTGTTTTTTTGCAGAAACACCCATACAACATGCGAATAATCACGCTCAACAACCTGCTGAACAGCCACACGACTTGTCGGTCATCCTACCGTTCACATTCTGTCGCAATACTCCGAGCAAAGTCAGTGGCGTATTATGTTGTGTGAAAACAGTAGTGTGGTGCATTCGCATTGTTTCAGTTTACATGGTGCTGAAATAAACAGTTAAAGTAGTATTCAGGCAAACAAAAATACTATTATTATTATTATCATATATTATCTGATTGTTTTGGTCTGAAATCATGTTGTATAACTAGTATAAACTATTTATTATTATTATAGCATCTTGACTGTCCAGATGGGGTATATTGAATAATAGTTTTTAATATAGTTTGACTGGTATCAGTTACATTGGATTGTTTACCCCGAATATCATGTTTACATAGCATACTGAATGCAATGGTCAATATTCACAGACAGATGGTCAAATTACTCTTGAGTTCCGAATAAGCGTCCCTATACGCGTATTTATTTGATGAAAAATGCCACCCTATACGCACCTTATTTGGCACGATACTATTATTAAATTTAAATGTTTGTGCCAGCCTATATTCTCTGATAATCGTGGCAAATTATGCAGGGTGTAATTTTTTAGGAAAGCATTTGCTCTCACTCCCTATTGCTAGCACTAATCAATCATCCACGCAGCGGTTTACCGCTTGCACTAAAATCACTTGCTCCCAACTGGAGCTGTATGTGGCTCCCTCTGATGGCTATGTTTTCATCATTTTGAACAACAGTAGTGAATTTAGCGCAATCCCATGTTCCTGAGATTTTGATCCCGAAGGGTTAGACTGTTAGATTTTCATGATTAGATGAATCGGTCAGAATTCTTAGTTTTCAGGAGCTCGGTATGTTATTAGTTAAAACGCCATTGTCACCGCGTAAATCGACCATAAATGGCCGCTGTGCGCAGCGCTTCAACCCGGTCATGACTGGCTGACGGCTGTTTCCCCTGAAACGGGCTTGCGTATTCAATTCAATAATATTTTAATGTCCATTTAATAATGAGAAATTCCCCAGTTTTTTGCAGATATAAAATGCAGTTACTATATCTGCGTTGACGCAAATACGCACAAAGTTTATGCATATTCGGCAAAACAAAATACACGGCGGTCCGTGTAGTTCTCTAGGGACGCCTTGTCTTCACGTTGAGTAAAAAAATTGCTTCGGTGCTAAAAAAGACAAATATACTTGTGACTTTTTCGCACTGTCCAGTTATTTGTTTTGAACAATTTGCTCCCCTATTCTGTTATTCGGCACTATACTATTATTAAATTTGATTTGTCACCCTATTCTGTTATTTGGCCTATATGTTTATTTGGCACTCGAGAGTATATTAAGAAAATTGTGGTTCAGTAAAACGCCTGGGCTGTCGTGGTGTTAAAAATATATAGTTTATGCTTTATAACATTATTTTTTTACGATGAAAACTATCAGGCTTTGTACCTGTCAGGAGGTACAGTAACAATGCTTGGTTAGTTATAGGCATTGCACAAATTATTTCAGTGATCAGGCAATTGTAAAATTTACGTAATTTGAGATTCTACATGTGAACAAGCTCTCATGTATGTCAGCATATGGTTCAATATGAATGTGAAACCGACTATTTTATTGCTTTTCAGAAAAGTCATGTAATGGTTTTTTTGACAGTAACCAAATTGAAAGTGAACACCAAATTAGCTCATAGATCGCAAATTATGTATTTTCTGAAATGAAGGCATTTAACTCACACCAGAAACTCAATCAGTATATTAAATTTACACAACCACAGCTACTTGAGAGGTAAACACTGTGAAAATTGACATTCCCTGAAACTGTAAAATCATCCAAACGGATGTTTTAACAATGTTGATGTTCCCAGTCTGCACCAAGAAAAAAACTAATGTTTTTTAGGGTTGGTTCTATCGGCAATACAGCAAAGTCACTCGATCTAATTCGACAGAATCTACAGAAACATATCAATAAGGAAATTGATGAAGTCATACAGAAATATATCAAGGTTGGTGCACGGCCCCTGAAAACTTATAATGATTGTGTTTGTATTTCGCAAACTCCCCCTTCAGCATGTCTATGTATTTTGAGCACTGATAATGCTTCCACAATAAATGTAAAAAAAAATTATATTTTTACAATGTAAATTTTTTGTTCATGCAGACTAAACACGTCAGTAAGTTTGGTATATTACCTGGACCCAAACAATTGTATTAACACATACATATATACATATAATTATATGATATTTATTTTATATTACTTTTTGTTGTTGTCATGATTAAGGAATACCTAAGTTGCACATGGCTTATATGGGAACCAACAATTAGTTGTATAGTCTGTATATTATTTCTGAATGTATATATACAGTAAATATATACAATAAAATGATTGTTGTTTCCATATACACCATGTATATATGACACACACAATCAGTCAGTTTGATCATATTTCAATCTTTCTCAAACACGAATAAAACTTTAATATATGAAATTCATTCTACTGATGTAGCCAATGTTTGTGCACTCCAGTAGATGCTGTGCCCAATGCATTGTGATTAAACTTGGATTACGCACTTGATAAAAACCAGAATCCATTCTGTTTTGTAGCAGTTCGTCCAGCCAGGCATTGTGAATATCAAAGCCAACAATGGTGAGCCAGCGGTCAACGACGAACATATACCAGCCATTTGTAGGCAAGTCCTGGAAGAGGTTAGTATCTTATGTGTCATATATGCAATATGCAACCAACGTGGCATGGTCTGAAATGTTAACTAATGTGGTCTCGTCCACACTCTGATGATTGTGGGGCGTGGTGGTGTTGTGGTTCGGACTCCCTATCGAGAGTACCCAGTTTCGAATCCTCTTTCTGTCATTTTGAAGCTTAAGCAACTTCATTTAGTCCACGTTCTTCCAATTCACTCGTCTGTATAAACTAGTACCTGACAATAGACATATTTATATATATGTGTGTGAACGAAATGTCTTCAACATGGCTGAATGCTTCCCAGAGATGTTGAGATGCCGTTGGAATGAACAGGTCTGCCAGGGGTTGAAATGTAAAGTGTTTTAAACAGTCTGGATACAGCACTGTATAAGAAAGTACATTTATGTATATGAAGCCTCAAATATATTCAAGTTTTTATCCCTCTTCTGGAAGCGTTGATAATTCTGTAATGCTAACAAACAAAATTGTTGCTATTGCAAAGTCTCTAATCAATTAGTTGCATTGTGGCTATGATGTCTGATATTGTTATTATTATTATTATTTTGGCTGTTGCTTATCACATATGCAGTTCTTTACACTGTAACATGACAATAAGTAACGGTAATAACCTTTTAAACAAAACTACAGACACCTCTCAGAGTTCTGAGTGTAGCTTGACTGAGCTCTTGAGAGTCGAGACCTTCATGGTCCCTTCATCAGCATCACACTGAGTTGCCCCTGGCCAGCAGTGTCGCATCTTTGGCCGTGATGTTGTGGCCCTCGTTGACTGTGTTCTCCTACAGTCATGACAGGGGCCTTCATGGTGTTATACTCTGAGTCTGACCCCCATTGACCTGCTGGTTTTACCCATGTAGGTTTCATGACAGTCCGGGCATGTTACCTCGTATATTACCCTAACTTCTTTTTCTTTGGAATTTTGTTGTTAGATTAATATCTATGGAAAAGGTAAAGATATTTCCTTATATAGCACTGTATCCCATCCTTGGTACTGCTCAGTGTGCTTTACCTCTTGGCATTCCAACGCCATCTAGATTTCTCTGGGAAGCATTCAGCCATGCTGCAATTTTTGCATGAAGACTTCGTTTACATATGCACCTCTGCCCATAGCCAGGTACTTGTGGATGCAGCTGAAGGAACTGTGGCAACATGGGGTAAACGAAACTGCCAAGTTTTGAAACAGTAGCAAGAGGATTTGAACCTGGCTTCTCTCAGCTGAAAGTCTGATGTTCTTACCACTACACTACTGTGTCCCACTATAAGAGTAACATTAGTAACGGAGTGTTCAACATACTTGTACATATCATTGCCAAGAAGCACAGACAGTCCGTGTGGATCTCTCCACCCATCACAAATACTCACTCACTGTCTACATCGCTGTGGGCAATCACAATCAACGTTGTCCATGTGAGGCTGATTGGAGAGAAGCTGGCCCCACCAGTGAACATGTCTCATTGTCCTGTGTCTGTGTTGCAGGCCAAGAAGATGTACCCGTGTGAGTTGTCACGCAGTGTCACACCCGACCTTCCTGACAGTGTCTCGGAGTCAGGCAGTCTTGTGGAGAACAGCACAATTCGGGCAAAGAAAGTAGGTAGACATACAGGGAACAGTGAACAGACTCAAACTGTGGTCGGACCCATTGCTTCACGTTTACTTGTTATTTTATATTCATTATTAGGTACTGTATTCGACCTACTAAATGTACAATACGCTTAAAAAAAGCTATGAAAAAGTATCAAGATATCTGTTTTTATAAGCCTACACCAAAATGTGTTTCTCTAGACAATAAGGTAATTGTTTAACACTAGTGGTGTCATTTGGTGACTAACATAGAACAACTGAAAAGTGGTGCCAACTGTTTAACACCAGATGGCGACACTTTTCAGTGGTTCCACACTACTTAAATTACAATAATTATGGATCCTGCTGATTAAAAAAGGGTGTATATGCTAAATAGAGAATGTTCACTTAATAGGTTGGTACTTAACTGACATGTTATTCAATGTTTACTTGGCATTTAGACAGTAGTTGTTATTTTGCATTCAGTCATTACCAGGTATTTACATGATTTTGTTATCTACTTGGTATTTAAGTTTTGTTCGGAATTCACTTGTTATTTGGTAATAATGTTGTTACTTGGTATTATGTTGCTATTTGGTATTATGTTGTTACTTGGTATTATGTTGATATTTGAGAATCAGCTGTTATTTTGTGTTCAACTGTTATATTACATTCAGTTGTTAATTTGTATTTACTTGTTATTCTGTTTGAATTTACTGCACAGTTGATGCTTGGTATCCAGTTGTTAAACAGATCTCTTCATCACTTTGCAGCACAGTTTATTTCGCACCAGGAAGCGACGAGGGTCATCTGATTCAGACACCAGCGGTATTCGTGTTAGGAGGGTGAGTGGTCACGTTCACAATTCTAGGACATAATCTGTGCTTATGTCTCAAAAAAGTTCAAATCAAAGCATCTATTCTTGTTAAAAAACATTATAGCTCATTATAGATTGGGTATATTGTCCAGGGGGATTTTGTCAGGGGTGTTTATGCCATGATGCTAAGTTAAGTGGTTATCATGATCACTCTTGTTATTGTAATAAGTTGTTATTCATATAAAAGGATGAACCAGTTTAAGCCTACCAGCCTTGCTACATGCAACAGAAGATGTGTAAATTCTCCATGGAAACAACACTCCTACAATGAAGTGAAGTTAGAATTGGGAAGGTTGCCAAAAAAATTGGGCTCACGTGAGGCCTGGGAAAAGTTTGGTTGGTGAAATTCAAGGCAAAATGTTCACATACAGTTCCAACAAAAAAACATGTTGGTCTGCTTTTGTTTTAAAATTATAGCTCGGTTGTTTTGCAGAAAATCAATGATGTATTGTTAATTTTCAGAAGAAAGGACGACCTCCTCTCCACCTGCAGGGAACATCAGGGTGGGTAGTAGCTCATGTTGTAACATTTATTTAATAAAAGGCAGAGGTGTCTTGACCTTTGGTAAAGTAAATGACCTACAAATAGTTGGTATATTCCTAGATGTTGCTTTTTGGTTCAGTGTTGCTATAATGTTGCTAGTATGATGTGTGTATATTTATGTTTTTTATTTTAACTTTTACATGTATTTTTACTGCAAAATGTGTGTGTGTGTATATATATATATATATATATATATATATATATATATATATATATATATATATATATATATATATATATATATATATATATATATATATATATTCTTTCTACATGTATTTAAAAAAAAAAAAAAATTATTAATGTATATATGTTGACTTTTTGCCTGAAATAAACATTTATTATTATTATTATTATAAAATACACCGTTGTAAAAAGGTTATAAATAGTAACTTTTGTAAAAAAAACTTTAATACATTTAAAACTGTTGAAACTGTAATACATTAACAATTATATAAAAGAAAAACTTATTGACTATTAAAAGGTTAATTACTACAAGGTTAAAAATTTAAACGGAAGACAAGATGTGACAAAGCAGTGACAAAAACTATTGTAAAATACAAAAGATAAGTTTATGAAATGCTCATTCTGATTCACAGCTTGCTGTTTATACAGGGGGTATGTTGGTGTAAGCAGGGGGTATGTTGGTGTAAGCAGGGGGACATTGTTTATGTACGGGATATATTAGTGTAAGCAGGGGGTATGTTGTGTGCATGGGGTATCTTGTTGTAGACAGGGGTTACATTGTTGTATGTAGTGGGTGTGTTGTTATAGGGTATGTTGTTTTAAGTAGGGGGTATGTTGTTGTAAGCAGGTGGTATGTTGTTGTAAGCAGGGGGTATGTTGTTGTTTGCAGTGGTTCTTGTTTTCCTTCACACTGGTGTTGTTTTGCTTCAGTGGGACCCGGATCGGATCAAGGCAGACACATTGTTTGTGATGGGTGCAAAGGCAAACAAGTAAGTCAGACTCAATCTCCCCTACACGTACACAGGGGGTACTTCCTTATCAACCCTGGAGGCAGAATGTCTTCTCAGACAATCACGTAGGTTTTCCAAGACATGAAAAAACCTGAACTGGAATGGCTGAATTACAGAGAATCAAACCTGCAACATTTGGTTTTATGTCAGATTTTGCTCGGATAAGTAGGGTAAAACCTGTCTTAGCAGACACCTGTCCATAACGAACACTTGTCTATAATGGACAACTTTGAAAGTCACAAATTACTTGCTATTAGTTTGCACTGTCCGCTGACTGCCCATGGCGGCCACCTGACCAATGTGGACAACGGACAGGGAATTTGGACCCATCCTTTCATAGTCACTCTACAGCTTGTGGACAGGTCAAGGTACATTGACAATCCCATCAATCAAGGTAGCTGGACCACTACTGATATCACTATCCTCCCATGGCAGTGGACTGTGTAGTATCACTATCCATCCTCCCATGGCAGTGGACTGTGTAGTATCACTATCCATCCTCCCACGGCAGTGGACTGTGTAGTATCACTATCCATCCTCCCATGGCAGTGGACTGTGTAGTATCACTATCCATCCTCCCATGGCAGTGGACTGTGTAGTATCACTATCCATCCTCCCATGGCAGTGGACTGTGTAGTATCACTATCCATCCTCCCATGGCAGTGGACTGTGTAGTATCACTATCCATCCTCCCATGGCAGTGGACTGTGTAGTATCACTATCCATCCTCCCATGGCAGTGGACTGTGTAGTATCACTATCCATCCTCCCATGGCAGTGGACTGTGTAGTATCACTATCCATCCTCCCATGGCAGTGGACTGTGTAGTATCACTATCCATCCTCCCATGGCAGTGGACTGTGTAGTATCACTATCCATCCTCCCATGGCAGTGGACTGTGTAGTATCACTATCCATCCTCCCATGGCAGTGGACTGTGTAGTATCACTATCCTTCCTCCCATGGCAGTGGACTGTGTAGTACCACTATCCTTCCTCCCATGGCAGTGGACTGTGTAGTATCACTATCCATCCTCCCGCCCACAGGCTGTGTAGTATCACTATCCATCTTCCCATGGCAGTGGGCTGTGTAGTATCACTATCCTTCCTCCCATGGCAGTGGACTGTGTAGAATACATTTCAGTTACATCACTTGGCAGATTAATAATATTTCATGGCGGGGTCAAGCAAATAGTGACTACATGGAATGAACGAAGGGCCCCACACACACCTGGTTTCCATGCAGTGGAATGCAGTAACGCTGTGTGATTAGTCACATTTTCACCAACTAAGTATATGGCAAACGTGTATTAATGAAACACTGCAGTATTGTTTTATTAACTGTAGTTTTGTACTGTTTCATGACAGTACCAACTTACGATCATAACAAATTATAATGGCACCTCCTAATGAGTGTCCACTTAATCAGATTCTCCATAACAGACACCTGTCCATAATGGCAGTGTCTGCTATGGACAT
Organism: Lamellibrachia satsuma; assembly: GCA_033239005.1. Taxonomy (NCBI): domain Eukaryota; kingdom Metazoa; phylum Annelida; class Polychaeta; order Sabellida; family Siboglinidae; genus Lamellibrachia; species Lamellibrachia satsuma. The sequence continues at coordinate 2,027,242 of BSQZ01000091.1, forward strand.
GTTTCACTGTACTTGAAGAATTATATTTTCAGTTAGTCCAGCTATCTTGAGCTGAGAAATTGCCAACTTTCTGCATTTTAAGGTGCTCTGTCAACCTTGCCGACTGATCAACCATAAAGCATCCCAATTTACATAGTTTAGGATGACCAATTAATCCTCCAAACTTTCCTTGTGGTCAGAGAGAGGCTGTGCCACTGCACGTTTTCATTTTAAATCTTCTCTGTTAATCTGAAGAGAAAGTGGAAAGTTCTATACTTTGTATGAAACACTACAGTTGTGTTGATTTGTAAATCTTCTTAACCATTTCAGTGCAGCCAAAATTGTGATGACATCCAAGAAGTGCCAGGCCTTTTTTAAAACAACACGTTCTAAACTTGTATTTTATGTGTTCAGTGTGCACATTTCACCAAGTAAACTATACATTTCTGGAAATAGGAGAAATTTTTCTATTGAAATCCTCACTTTCACTAACACATTCCCATTGACTGTCGTCCTATACGTTTATGCAGCATTTTACGCAACAAGCGAAGACAACTGTTTTGTAATGTTTAATCTCATTGGCTAATTTTCATCAATGAATTTGCCGTTTCGTTGTAAAATAGGTCTTTGGCTACATCGGCTCGCTGGCACTGAAACGGTTAATGTAATATTAAACGTAGACTTTTTTGTGTGAACAATTTATGAGGTAAATTCTTCACTTTTTCCAGAGCGCTTGGATTGGGAGCAACCCGGGGGAGGCTGTATATAAAACACCCAAATGTGTTCAAGGTAAGATTCACTGGAGGTACTTGATTCATTAAATCGCAGCAAACACAACCAAATTGTGAATTGTTTTCAATGTGGATGCAATCATATAAACCTTCTTAATAAATTTCCATTTCTGCTATAGAAAAAAATTGCAGAATCACACATTTAATATATACGAGGTGGCAGAAATATATTTGAAACAAGTCGCCAGTTTGCAGATCCAAAGTTATATGCATTTTTCCTTCTCACAATCAAGGGAAATTCATCAGAATGTGGTGTCCAGCATGTCCACCAGGTGGCAGTGACATCAACTGTAAGATGCAGTGTAATCTGGGTCAAAAGGAGTTGGCCATGCAAACGGGGATATATTGATTTGATCTCTTGAGATTTTGGCTTAAATGAGTCCAAACGCAGCTGACCGCACACAGCTAAATATACGCAGAGTTGCTCTTCGGACAAGTTTTCAACTAATGCTCTATCATTTGCATGCTGTTCGACAAATGTGTGTCGTATCTCGTAATGCAAGAAAGCCTAGTTGAAAATGCACAAAACCATAAAGAATGCCTCCTGCAAATGTAAGATTGTATGTTGTAACATCCATGAGTTACGGATAACCCATAACACTATTGATTTATTTAGGTGCGTGCCTGGGAGCTGTTGGTGGCCCGGGGGGGAAGGGGCACTAAATACGTTTCCAGCATGCGATCTTTGAGACAAGTTCCACATTTTATGGGTAAATTTTTTGCACCAAAGCATGTTGATGCATGCAATGTGTTTCGGTAATTAAGGGTACCTATTTAGAACAAGCGCTGTGATTTCATTTGAGGGCAACTATATGTAACCTTACTTAACGATAATGTATGAATAAAATATGTTAATGAATTATTCTGCAAATTTTTTATGTTAAAAGGTATATATTTGGTTGTTTTTTTAACTTGATAAGGGCATGATTCTGCAAGATGTATAAAACGTGTTTGGGGGGCTCAGTTAAACTCTCAAGGACGGTATATTGGCAACATATTGAGTGCCCCCACCCCACAGGGTTGGCCCCCACCCCACAGGGTTGGTGGTACTGGCATAGTGAGTGTATAAAGCCACCAATCTGTTGCTGCAGTATTCTGGTGATCAGGACGACAAGCAGTGGTTGTATGAGAACGGTCGCATGCCAGCGACCGGGGGGAAAGCCTACATGCTGCTCGTGAGTGACGTGAGCGAACTCGCAGAGACGGATGAATACAGGCAAGTGTGCAGTTAATACAAACCTTACCATAATCCAGCAAGTCTGCTCCTAGACGCTTTACATATCGAGAGCCAAACATATCGAGAGCCAAACTGACTCGGGTCATCTCAGTTGAATTTTTTAGAAATTAACTCCACTACGAACAATCAAATTAACCTCGGTAGTTAATTGTCCGCTACGCTATGCAAACAGTTATGTACAATTGCTGACAACGTCATGCGTCTTTTCTTCGATTGTCCCAAGTTACGTGATACAAGGGCAAGGTGTCGCTAAACGTTAGTGTAACTGTCAGTATTACGTCGCACTTTCGAGAGATATTGACTGGCAACACCAAGTACCAAGGTATTGAGTATTATTTCTGCAATAATATTTTTTAATATTGTTGTCACGAACTACCAAGTTATCCCGTCCAGGGATGAGTATTTTTGTTATAATAATAACAATAATGTATTTATACAAATTATGTAAATGCAGAGAGAAATTGACGTTGGGCCACTGGAATAAATCATGTCTTGTCAAGGTATTAACTACTACTGTACTAAGACATCACTATCATACAGGTCTCCCTACGTTTAGTATGATGATCATCTTATTTACACTTGTGTATACAATAGGTTGTAAATAAAGTATAAACAATTGTACAGTTGCACGGAGGCAAAGAGTAAACAAATACTAATAATACAAATAGCAGTATTCACCTCAAATACAAGTACACATATTATACCAAAGTACGGGTATTCACTCAACAAGAAGTCACATTTAGTAATGTCACTGTCACCAGGGGGAGCAGCGCTCTGCTACTCAACGAGTTGGCCGGGTTTACGCTGCCTGATTGGATATTGGTGAAAGCGCGTACTCAGATGGCTGCCATGCGAACTGACGGTCTCAAGGAAACAAAACCTTCTGTGACAGTAACAATAAAACTGCCTGAACAGGTAAGTAGCTTCACTTATGCATGCACACACGCATGCATAGATAGTTATGCATGCACACACACATGCATAGATAGTTATGCATGAATAGATGGTTTTGCATGCATAGATAGTTATGCACGCACGCACGCACGCACGCATGCATAGATAGTTATGCATGAATAGATAGTTTTGCATGCATAGGTAGTTATGCGTGCACACATGCATGCATAGATAGTTATGCATGCATAGATAGTTATGCATGCACACACGCATGCATAGATAGTTATGCATGCATAGATAGTTATGCATGCACACACGCATGCATAGATAGTATACCTTCCCATGAATCAGCTGGTCTGCAGGTAACATTTGTTACCTATGAATTTATCGGTATGTATGTGAGTTATCGCAACTGTTACATGAAGTGAACTGAACACAGGACTAGGCAATGCTGTAGCATGATTGGGTAAACTCACAGTCTGGTCCAACAAGAGCCTAACACTGCACACAAAACTGAAAGTGTATCATGCGTGTGTTCTCAGCATCCTATTGTATGGTGCAAAGACATGGACCATCTCACAAATAGGGGTGGAAACTAAGCAGCTTTCATTCTGCTGCCTGCGTATGATCCTGAAATGGTACGACGAAGTCACTGAGCTTGAGTTTCTGCAACATCTATACCACTGAGCAGCATTCTCAAACAGATGATTGCAACGGGGGTTGTCCTGCTTTGTAAGAAACGAAGCAGCTAAAAACAAGGAGTATCTCACAAGACAGAAACTGGCCACTACTACTATAGATGATGACAACAGAAGCATTATTGTTGTCATATACCACTATACGATACCCAATACGATATTGCTTTCATTACAGTTGCTGTGATATATATATATATATATATATATATTATATTATTTTATTAGTGTTTGTTGTTATTTTGTAGGTGAAGACAGAAAATGACGAGACACTTCCCTTTAGCAGTATCCAGTACAGCGGAGGGGGAAACAAGGTAAGGATTCTTGTTAAATTACAGCCAAATTAAGCTTCAAAATATAGCTAAAATAATGTGGATAAGATTAACGAAAAAGAATTACAATAAATAAATACAGTTAACTGAAGACTGACAGTCTGAAGAAATTATATCCCTCTATGGCAACGAAGGCAAAACTGATTTATTTTGAAAATCACCAATAATGTCATAGTGTCATCACAATCACGTATTTGGACCACGCATTTAGAAAGACATGTTTTATAAAAATTAAGATAATGATAATTGGTCATGGTATATGGATCGTTGTATTTGTGCTGATAAAACAATTCTTTAAAAATCAACAAAATAAATGTAACTATGCACAGGTTACAACTGTCAGACAGTAGTTAGCCGTTCGTTACAATTATCTTAATAGTAATAACTTTGTAAACCTCTGTATGTTTGGAACAAAATGCGGTTCAGAAGCACATAATGATAAACAGCAGACAAGAGTTTTGTTTAACACAACTAATAAAATATATACGTAAGATGTGTAAGATAATTATGTAATTAATACACGTGTGAAAGTATGATTGGCTAATAAAAATGTAATAAATATAAACAAGATATGGTAGGTATAATTAGCCATGGTATAGTGTAGAGATTGCTCTGGAATAAAGTAATCATGATATAAAATAAGATATGAAACATGCAAGTTAAATTATGTCACAGACTATGACCAGGAAGTGAGGCAAGTTTTTAGATGGTATTTAAAAAGTCCATGGCATTTAAAAATATTTTTCCTGTATATATTTCTCACATTTAACTTCATGACGTGTCAGGTTAGGATTAATAAACGATGTATGTTATTATCATCATCACAGCTACCAGAAGAAATGGCAGCAGTTGAACGTGATGATGACGATGATGGCGACGATGATGACGAGGAAGACGACAGTCATAGCATTTCATCATTCCACCTCAGCGGAGGGTTCGGTGAGGTCAGTCCGAATGCCTCAGCATCGCCGGCACCCTCTGACCTCGATGCTCTGGACAGTGAAGTGACCGTTCCATTTGAGTTACCATTACAGTCTGACTGACCAGGGTTGAGGAACTCAGTAAGCACAACTGCAAGGCCAGCTCATTATATCAAGCTGTCAATGCATGCAAATTTAAGTGAGTGTACAATGATTTCCATTGGTTAATTGAACGGCTGTTTTTACGAGATGCTTCGATACTGAATTTATGAGTATATATAACATATTGGTTTATTTTAAAAAAATTCAGTCGAAACGTGTCACTGTTGTGATGTTTCATCACTTAATGTTTTCGAAAATACACAAATAATAACTAAAAAAAAATGCATAAATAAAATGTGCAAGTTTGACGACACAGAAAGATCTCTTTATAGCATATTATTGACAGACCTGTATGCATTCACCTATGATGTTTTTAATCAGATAATTTATTGTTCTGTCAAATTCTGTTTTTATATAGTTTCTGATGGTAATTGATATTACAGCAAAGGGTTAACACATGAAGTAGAACATGAAATTAGATGTACTATTTGATCAAAGAATTAAAAGAATTGGGCCAATTTGATGATGCAAAATCCCCGACTAGTTCTGTTCCAGTTAACCAGTGAAACTAATCATTGAATGTTCCCTTCAAGCTCACTAATGTGATACTATTATACCCGGCAGGTGGCAGCACAGTATTCTATCTAGAAAACAACGTTTTTCAATAGTTCTTTTTTATCAGCCAGAATTAAGAATAACTTTTATTATTACTGCATAATGTAATAATAATATATAAAATACTTCTTTGTAATAAAGTCGTCGGGAGACTCAAGCTCAGCAGTGCACCAAAACAAAAGGGGTTAAGCAGTTCATAATTGATAAGCAGTTCCAGTTGTAAACAGTTGGATTGGTACACTGGGGAGCTATGGAGGATAAGTAAACTTAAACACGTGGGTTTTTAGTTTATGGTGAAATGTTGTTATATTTCCAAGACTTTACACTAACAGGGAGTGAGTTCCACAGAGTCGGTGTAGCAACTGAAAAACCTCTGGTTCCAACATTGTCTTAACACTGGGAACAAAAAGTAGATTAGAATTAGATGATCGAAGCTGTCTGGGCTGTCTTGCAGAAGTGAGCAGTGAATGTAAATATGCTTGATAGGTAATTGTACAGATCTTAAAATGATATCGGACAGGGAGCCAATGCAATGCTTTAAAAAGTGGCACTGGTAATTTACGGCTATATTGGATCATGGTGACAAGTTGACAAAGATATGATTTACACATTACAATAGAATTTGGTTAACTTGAGCTTGGAGAGTCTGGGATATGCGTTGAACTATCCAAGTATTTGAGATAAGTTTGTGTACTGTAACTATAAGACATTGCCTTGAACGAGCCCACAGTTCGAGTAATGATGGTTATTCAAGTTACACTCGAGTTTATCACATTCTTCTTGCTCAGTATTGTATGCAACAGGCGTGGGGGTTTATCTTAACTTTATCGTTAACTTGAGAGTTATATTAATATTAGCACAACTAATTAACTTGAAATATTGGTTAACTTAACTTTTTTGGGTGAAATTTAAATTCATATTCAGTTAAATTATATTTTTACAAAATACTTTGGGTAGAAACAGTTCACACATTTATAAGTAATTTTATTGTTGTGATTCAGTCATTATTTTATTATTGTGATTCAGTCATTATTTTATTATTGTGATTCAGTCATCATGCAAACATTTTGTGTATATGCTAAAAAAGATTTTTGCTTTAACCTTTCCTGAAACATGTCTTTAAATACCTACAAACTGTTAACTTAACCAGCTAGTTAACTTTACTTTTTACTTAACTGGTTAACTTTAAAAATATAAGTTAACTTAATATAGATTAATCACCCATGCCTGGTATGCAACATACAATTGCATCATCGTAATAACTGTAAAAGTTACAAGTATTACTTTTCTTTACGTAAAGTTTGTCTGCACATTTTCTTTACAGTATGGCAGAATTCCACACATGGTATTTTATGCTGTGTCACTATTTAAAATGGACTTTTCAATGGCATTTTATATTTGGCCAGTACAAATATTTCCATCGGGGGATGTTGTGGAAATAATAGATTGTCAATAATGTAAAATAGTTGTCTGTGAAAAATTATCAGGGCCCAATCAGGTGGTAAATGTTTTTTGGCTTCATGTTTTCTGGATATTATTCAAAATTGCCATTGATTTTGAGAGATTTCTATATACATATCATTTCTGGTGGTATCTGCGCCACTTGTAAGCTGTTCATTTAGTAGATAGTACTGTCGTTCGCAGTGGCAGTTATTGCTCTATTGGAGATTGGTTTAACATTGTGGTTGTTTGTACAGAAGTACATAGATCAACATTGCAAATACGGACTGTTGCCACATGTCAACTCTGAGTGGTGCAAGCAAGTTAGACTGGTAACATAAATCCATAAGATTGTAAATAAACCCATGTGATTATCTACATCTGCTGGTTTTATGTCATGCTCAAAAGGAGCTCGCCATGGATACTGGGATCAACTCTCACAATAGTTTGCTAATATATTTGTGAGAGTTGCCCTTGGAGCGTGCTTTAAACTGATCTGTTATTCCTGTGCCATTTAACAAGTGCAGGCCGTATTGAAGTAGTACAAAAAAAAGCTGTGGTCAAAATGCACAAAATTTACACCCTGATGACCATCAAATTTCAGAAAATCTGTAAGACTTATGGGTAGTCCATAAGGGTTGGCCCATGTGCTGCCAATACTGTAGACATCTGATGTGTTCAGCAGCAATCACCAGCCAGTTTGAGAGGAAGATACTAACTGTGTTGTATTATTGTTAAAAAAATTAATTTTGGTTTCACTCACGGTTCTGTACAATGAAAGCCACACTTTGACTTGCTGTTCAACAAAAACTCTTGTGACATTTTATCCATAGCAGCAAAAAGACTGGGTCTTATGAGTGCAAGAATAGGTAATGACATGGACATGTGTTCTATGCATACACATCTTGGCTATCACGCTCAAAGGGTAGTTGCTCTGTGTGCTCGTTTAATTTAGAATGCGTACACTGTATTTCAGGGTATCAGGTATTTAGATACAATATTAAAATCTCCATCCTCTGTTCATTTTACCCATCGTAAATCATTAACCCACCATAAATCATTAACCCATCGTAAATCTATTGTAAATCATTAACTCAATGTAAATCAGGTTCATCGATGTTCACATTTGGTATGTGTGAATAGTTAGTGTTATGCACAGTCGGTTTAATAGAAAAGTGCATTGTTTTGTTAAAATCATTTAAAGAATTCACTTTGATTGTTAGATAGGGTAACTTGTGAAAAATATGAAAAGGTTTATGTTATACTAGATAATAATAAAGATGGAGCCACTATAGCCCTTTTTTGCAGAATTTATTAGTAAGTCTGACACTTTCATTAAAACTAAATGACACATTTGAGGATGGAACTTTAACATAATCCGTAGACAACAAATGTATTGCACAGTAGTAGCCAGCAACTGACCGATCAAGGCACTTTACACTTGACCCCCGGCAGACTTGTTCACCATTCCAATGCCAACTCAAGGTTTCTTGTATCCAGCCACTTTGTAAATATTATTTCTTCACATAACTCTGTGTATGCTCAATTTTACAGCTGGGGCAATTGATGGGGTGGGGCAATTGATGGGGTGGGGCAATTAAAGAAATTGATTCAGCTTTGTGCAACAGCAGATGGATTGGATCCCAGTTACCTTCACTTATCTGACACTGGTACTTTTGTCACAGATAGGACTTGATGCTAGGCACATTTCTTTGTAGTGCACAGCAGAAACTCAATGTGTTGAATTGGGATTACCCAAATGCCTAGTGCACTCAAACTAAACTGGCAGCACAGTTGAACAAATATGTGCACTGTCCAAATACTTATTACTTCTATACTCTCTGTCTTTACATAAAGTCCAAATTAGCTAAGACTCGTGCCACAGCAATTGTTGTAAAACTATAACAAAGTTTGTATGAAATTAAGCATTAGCAGATATGATTTGTATACATAAGAGAAATACGTATGTGTTTTGAGTTTCACTAATGTCATATTGTATTGTGTCAAGTTTCTAAAGTTTTACCAGTAATTGCATTTTGAACTTTTTATTTAGTATGGAAGTGACACTCTTAAAAAATCTTGTTAAGTTTTTGTTGAGAATTTCTAAATGTTATACTGATGTTTGAAACACTTACTGTATATTACCAGTGTATGTTTAAAGTGTGTGATTGTTCCTAGTGCAGTCAGATGAGTAGACACTGTATATTAAAAGTTGTTTGATACAGTAAAATATATCCTTGAGACCGTAAGCTGTGTTCACGCTGCAGACTTTTCGAGGAGCCCAAAAAGAAGTTTTATAACATTGATTGTGGAGTTTTATATAAGCAATACAGATTTTAGACGAACGTATTATGTAAATAATGTAAAAAAATGTAACTACTTTCCATAAAAGGTTTTTTAAAAGGCTTCTTCATTCCAAAACTGGTATGCCATTTTGGTAGGAACTTCAAACTCGAAAACACTTGGATTGTGGATGTTTATGGATTACATATCTTACATTGTATAAGATAACGTTGTTGTGGCTGCAATGTTTCCTGTTATACAGTGTCTCCATGGTTGTGCAATCTTTATTGGTTGAAGCATTTCTTTCATAATAATTTTTAATAGCAATAATGCTGCTCACATTTTTATCTCTATGAAATCACTGTAGGTGTTTGTCATAATCAATTTGATGTTCTCACTGCTTGCTTGTTGTACATAAAATGACTATATTTTAATACTCTTATTAAAATGCACACTATTTTGTACGTTACACTCATTGTCAAAACAATTGTGAAACATGTTGTACTGTTGATGTTAGCAGTTTTTAAGCAATATATTGCATTTTCACAACTTGCTTGTTGTTGCATATTTTGTTAATCTTATTACTTATTTGCTATTTTTGTTGCTCAATGCATCGCAGTATCCAGTCCTTGGGACTGCTCAAATTGCTGTACACACCACTCCCCTGGCAGACCTGTTCATTCCAACACCATCTCGATTTCTCTGGGAAGCATTCAGCCATGCTGCAATTACTACACAAAGACTATTCGTTCACATATCCACCACTGTCTATAGCCAGGTACTCATTTATACAGCCGAGTGAACTGGACCAAAGCTTCAAAACGGCAGCAAGAGGATTCGAACCTGGGTTTTCTCACCCCAAACAAGAACGAGAAGTTCTTCAAAGGCTGGGAACCCTTATTATATTATGTTGAAAAATTTTTTCCATGCATGCGATTTTACAGAAAACCTTCATCAAAGAATGCCTGTTTAATCACACCTTTTTGCAATAAAATCACATTTGTAACAGCAGACATATCAGGATACCTTTTTTAATGCGCCTCATGATTCATGAGTTTGCATTTTTAGGAATAGGAAGAAATAGCACACGAAATTGCAGACAGTTGTTTTTATACGCATTATTTCATCATAAAATCGACAGAAAAATCTGTATAAAAATATAAAAACATGAAAATTACATTCAAATGAGGGAAATATTATAAACATAAAAGTATCAAATAGTAATAAAAAAAATTTTCTGCATTATCAAGCTTAATGTGAAACATCAAAGAACATGACACAGTATGATCATTTTGCTCTATTCTGTGTCAAACTGTAAAAACAAATTGGTTCTGCTTGTACAGTACACAACTGTACACTTTTACACATCACAGTACACCTACACTTACACGTTGCAGTACACATGTTGCAATACACCAACACATCATTGTGCACTTACGCATTGCAAAACACAAGTCACAGTACACTTACACGTCGCAGTACACCTACACATCTCAGTACACTTATACGTCGCAGTACACCTACACGTGGACTGATATATTGTAGTACACTCAGACACCATAGTGCGCGTACACATCTTTAGACTAGCAAATAAGTTAGAGCCTCTTGACATTAAAAAAAAAAATGTCATGTGTGCACAAAAGCACAGCTAATCGCGTAAAATCTGGTGAAACAGCATTATCTATAATTTAGACATCTGCTATGCTCACTAGTGCCATCTGCAGGAATCACTACACATCTCAGTGTCCAACACATCTCGGTGTCCAACTGCATCATTCGGAAATCACGTGATCTTTTTCCAGATACAGACAAGATTGTTATCAGTTCCTGCGACAACGTATTCCGCGTTTCCACTGATGCACACAGAGTTGACGACCAGTTCCTGAATCGCAAAAACAAATATTCTGGTTGACATACTGATATTCTCAGAAATCGTGACATGAAAAATCAGACCTGCTAACTTTCTCAAATGACAACGTTAGAGATTTCTTAAGTAATACAAAATCACACCATGAAGGGCAGGAATAATTTTAGCACTGGCTATGAATCAAACGACTATAACAACAACAAATTACCTGATTATTGACCTATCAAAATGACAGTTGTTATTCAGCAAGGAAAATGGTGGAAAATCAGGTATTTCGAAAACGGCAGATATAAATAAAACAGTAGGAAGTCTAAAATACAGGATATTTCATATCATGCCCATGAGAATGTGAGATGACATCACACCAAACATGGGAGTCTCCCACCAGAAACGGGAGACGTAATATGTCAGATATGTTTATCGTTTATCCTGCGGGAAAAGGCAGACAACTTGCTCTTTTATTACAGACTTCTATGAAAGTAATGGGGTAAGTTTTATGGTTTCCACAGAGACTAGCTGAACTGTGTACAACTGTTGTAAATATTCCTATTTCTGTGACGTACCTTGACTTTTTCTAGGACGTCTGTCATTTTCTGTTCATGACTACAGCGTCCGTTGATCAAACATTCTGGCCATTCCAGGAGCTGAAATATTTACTATTGCCTCAATATAATTCATGCACAATGGCACGAAATTTAACATATTAATGGCTGTCACTCATAAACAATTGACAGTTCAGATGTTGAGACGTGCTTCGTTGCATATGTGATGATACAAATTACAGCCACACCACAGTCTTCTGATTCTTCTGATTTTTTACTTCACCTGGCATAGACACCAGGTAGAAGGGACCAATCACTTGAAGAGTCTCTTCCAAAAGACAACCAAAGTAGGATCAAATAAATTGTGTGTTGAAGTATTGAAACAGCACCAGGCGGACTCAACACCTTGGTCTCCTCGACTGACAGTCATGTGCTCTAACTGCCGAGCCACTTTGTCCCAATCAGAGGCAATTAGTGAGTGAACACACACACGCATACAGACACAACACAAGCATACAATGTAATATTTCATATCCATAAATACACGCACGCACGCATGCATGCACGCACAGTGTAGGTTTGTGTTTGTGTGTGTATTCGTGTTGAAAGTCTCATGGACATAAAATACTAGATTAATTAACGTCAGATATTCTGTGCATCTCCGATTTGAAACATCGAAGCAAACTACATTTCCTAAGCAACATTCGTAGTAATACATCTGATGCAGCAAATGGAACACAGTTTAATTCCTGTTTGTATTGGTGGAGAAGTTTGTATTGGTGGAGAAGAACTACCAGGAGAAAATCGAAGAGTTTAAGAAAACTGGGATTGATTGACAAGATCAAGCACTGGTCAGATAGTGGACTCAAAGTGGTTAGAGATTGCAAGGATCCACCAGTGACCTAACTGAGAAGATTGATGGATCCACCAATGACCTAACTGAGAAGATTGATGGATCCACCAACGACCTAACTGAGAAGATTGATGGATCCACCAACGACCTAACTGAGAAGATTGATGGATCCACCAACGACCTAATTGAGAAGATTGATGGATCCAAAGATTGATGGATCCACTAACGACCTAATTGAGAAGATTGATGGATCCACCAACGACCTAACTGAGAAGATTGATGGATCCACCAATGACCTAACTGAGAAGATTGATGGATCCACAAATGACCTAACTGAAAAGATTGATGGATCCACCAATGACCTAACTGAGAAGATTGATGGATCCACCAATGACCTAACTGAGAAGATTGATGGATCCACAAATGACCTAACTGAGAAGATTGATGGATCCACCAATGACCTAACTGAGAAGATTGATGGATCCACCAATGACCTAACTGAGAAGATTGATGGATCCACCAATGACCTAACTGAGAAGATTGATGGATCCACCAATGATGAGTACAATGTAATCAAGTGAACTCACTCGAGATGGCTTAGCTGTCTGTTTCATTGTCGGGACCTTCCTGGAAGCTGTGTACTTCTCGAGGTTATACAGCCATATCCTGCCATCAGCGTCTCCACAGGCCAGCAGACCTGAGCAGCAGATGTATCATAATTGACGGGGGACAGATTATTATAATGCATTTTACTGAGGTTTCTTTGAGAAATCAAGAGTCACAAATCATATAGAAAAGAAGGTAAATTATTCTGGATGGAAAGGAGACAATATCCCCACACAGTTGGCCATACAGCTCTTATCTCACGTACTGGGTAGTCCAAATCTAAGCACTTTACAGTTCACCCCTAGCAGGCACATTCATTTGAACACAAACTCAACTACTTTAAAGCATTCAGCCATGCTGCAATTACTGCATGGAAGCTCTCTATTCACCTAATTCTACCGCTGCCTATACTTTGACAATGTGGAGAAAAAAGTCTAAGCTTTCATTTGGTGCTAAAATATTCAAACAGCGATCCTCTATCCCTATCACTGTGCAACTACGCACAACATAATGGCTTACTTCGAATGGTGTCCCCATCTGGTGGTCATTCTTTCTTATAAAATTTACAGAACAGCCTATGTAATGTTAAATGTCTTCTTGGTTGCGAGATCTTAAAATCCCTGCACAGTTGACAAATACATTTTAGGTGTAAAACACCTGAATTGTCGAAGCTTTCAAGGCGATAAATTTCCAAAGAAAAATTCACACTTTCTAAGGAATCGTAGGTTAAACATAACCCCCAACTCGAGGAGGGTAAACCACTGCGTGATATTACCCACCATTCCTTGCTCCAGGGATGATGAACTCGACGTCCGTTTGGCTCCAATCAAGAACAATCAGGGGTTGGACAGTGGTCACTGCACACTTGGTGGACCGACGGTTACTGACCAACGGAGTGGACAATGTCCACAGGAATATGCAACCCTGGTGTGCTGGTTTACTTGCTGCAATGGAAGACATTGCGAGGTTTAATATATCGGCTGAAGTTAGGCCTTATTAATTCCCACTCAGTTATATAACTTTTCTATACACAGAGAGTGTGACCATATTTAGGTGAGCTATTTGCTTGTGAACATCGACCTTGATGATGAGCATGCAATTATATTTGAACCAAAACATTTGAATTACCCAGATGACAATAAAATTGTAAATAAAAAAATCGGGGTTCATTAAAACACATTTTGATGGTGAAGATGCTAGAAAAGATAGAATTTATAGTATAATATGATTTTATGAAAGAAATTATCTGACTTTTTATCTGTAAGTGCAGTATTCCAATGTAATTGCAAATATTTAGCAAGCAGACGCAGAGCCACGGTTTCCATGGCGATGACCTACTGACCTACTAAGTCGTCACTGACCAGCGTCAGTCCATCCACCATCTTATCCTTGACGCCCGGAAGAACCAGCTCTAGGGAGGGCTCTCTGGAAATTGTGCAAAGACTATTACCCTCATGGCAGCTTTGACATGTCAGACCTTTTCATTTATAGTAGTTTTATAAATCCATTTGCTGATATTTTAATCAGCAAAGACTAGATCTGGCAGAAAATGTAAATAGGGGCCATTTCAATGAAAATTGTACACATAATGTAAATAACACGTAAACTTCTTAGACGTCTGGAGAGTGCAAAGTACTGTATGGTTAGTCAACATTAATAGTAACATCTCTTTTAAAAAACTCACATCAGATTTAAGATGACAAAGAAATTACATATAAACCAAAAGATATGTTTTGTAGGAATGGTCACCAGACAAAAAGAATTACATTTACCAAGCAACAGAAGTAATAATTTCATAGCAATAGGGGACACAAGTGATTCTCGTTTCGAGGCGATAGATGACAAGATAATGCACTTCCGGCCCCCAACTTGTGCACACCATAACACGTTAAATTACCTATGACATTATAAAATAAATCATTGGTATTAGTATTCTCATATTTTAATGCTAGTTGTTTTAATAAATAACATAAGTAAATGTGTTGTTGTTTGTTCTCTGTTTTACTTTCAAATGTGTTTATGTGTGAAATGCGATAGTGGAGAGCATATCATTAGGGGCCGGAAGTGAGCATTTATGGGTAATTACAGGCAGCTTTGCATAAAACCAACATGGCAGCAAACGAGACTAGCATGCCCTATGGTGACCAAACAAAAAAGTAACCTATGCTTCTTGATGTTCCTTGATTGGTCGATCTTCTACGCGTAGCAGCCCTCCTCACATCCTGCCACCAGGTGGCCAGTACTTTGACTAAACACCATGTTCAAGATGCCTTCTCCGGGGCTATGCAAAATGAGGAGCTGGCTGTGGCAAAAGAAAAGCATTTATTAAATTTCTTAGCACTGTAATTACAACTAGTCATATCATAATAATTTAGGTCATTTAACAGCAGTCCACCTCCCCATACACGAAACTTTTAATTATAGCGAAAATGTCATCATCTGTCATGCTGTAACTATTACATACAGTTCATAAAAGAGCCTGCCCGAAATAACCCGTGGCGCCTCTGGTGCATAACACTAATATAAAGGTGAACTAGTCCGTGGCACCTTTGCCTTTGGTGCATAATATTACACTAATATAAAGGTGAAATTACCCGTGGTGCCTCTGGTGCATAACATAACACTAATATAAAGGTGAAATAACCCATGGGCCTTTGGTGCACAATATTACACTGATATAAAGGTGAAATAACCCGTGGGGCCTCTGGTGCATAATATTACACTGATATAAAGGTGAAATAAACCATGGGGCTTTGGTGCACAATATTACACTGATATAAAGGTGAAATAACCCGTGGGGCCTCTGGTGCATAATATTACACTGATATAAAGGTGAAATAACCCGTGGGGCCTCTGGTGCATAATATTACACTGATATAAAGGTGAAATAACCCATGGTGCCTTTGGTGCATAATATTACACTGATATAAAGGTGAAATAACCCATGGTGCCTTTGGTGCACAATATTACACTGATATAAAGGTGAAATAACCCATGGTGCCTTTGGTGCATAATATTACACTGATATAAAGGTGAAATAACCCGTGGGGCCTCTGGTGCATAATATTACACTGATATAAAGGTGAAATAACCCATGGTGCCTTTGGTGCACAATATTACACTGATATAAAGGTGAAATAACCCGTGGTGCCTTTAGTGCATAATATTACAGATATAAAGGTGAAATAACCTGTGGTGCCTCTGGTGCATAATATTACACAGATATAAAGGTGAAATAACCCATGGTGCCTCTGGTGCATAATATTACACTGATATAAAGGTGAAATAACCCGTGGGGCCTCTGGTGCATAATATTACACTGATATAAAGGTGAAATAACCCATGGGGCCTCTGGTGCATAATATTACACTGATATAAAGGTGAAATAACCCATGGGGCCTCTGGTGCATAATATTACACTGATATAAAGGTGAAATAACCCATGGGGCCTCTGGTGCACAATATTACACTGATATAAAGGTGAAATAACCCATGGGGCCTCTGGTGCATAATATTACACTGATATGAAGGTGAAATAACCCATGGGGCCTCTGGTGCATAATATTACACTGATATAAAGGTGAAATAACCCATGGGGCCTCTGGTGCATAATATTACACTGATATAAAGGTGAAATAACCCATGGGGCCTCTGGTGCATAATATTACACTGATATAAAGGTGAAATAACCCATGGGGCCTCTGGTGCATAATATTACACTGATATAAAGGTGAAATAACCCATGGGGCCTCTAATGCCTAATATAACACTGATATAAAGGTGAAATAACCCATGGGGCTTCTGGTGCACAATATTACACTGATATAAAGGTGAAATAACCCATGGGGCCTCTAATGCATAATATAACACTGATATAAAGGTGAAATAACCCATGGGGCCTCTGGTGCACAATATTACACTGATATAAAGGTGAAATAACCCATGGGGCCTCTAATGCATAATATTACACTGATATAAAGGTGAAATAACCCATGGGGCCTCTGGTGCATAATATTACACTGATATCAAGGTGAAATAGCCTGTGGTGCCTTTCGTGCATAATATTACACTGATATAAAGGTGAAATAACCCATGGGGCCTCTAATGCATAATATAACACTGATATAAAGGTGAAATAACCCATGGGGCCTCTGGTGCACAATATTACACTGATATAAAGGTGAAATAACCCATGGGGCCTCTGGTGCATAATATAACACTGATATAAAGGTGAAATAACCCATGGGGCCTCTGGTGCACAATATTACACTGATATAAAGGTGAAATAACCCATGGGGCCTCTGGTGCATAATATTACACTGATATAAAGGTGAAATAACCCATGGGGCCTCTGGTGTACAATATTACACTGATATAAAGGTGAAATAACCCATGGGGCCTCTGGTGCATAATATTACACTGATATCAAGGTGTAATAGCCTGTGGTGCCTTTCGTGCATAATATTACACTGATATCAAGGTGAAATAACCCATAGGGCCTCTGGTGCACAATATTACACTGACATAATGGTGAGATAACCCATGGGGCCTCTAATGCCTAATATAACACTGATATAAAGGTGAAATAACCCATGGGGCTTCTGGTGCACAATATTACACTGATATAAAGGTGAAATAACCCATGGGGCCTCTGGTGCATAATATTACACTGATATAAAGGTGAAATAACCCATGGTGCCTTTGGTGCATAATATTACACTGATATCAAGGTGAAATAACCCGTGGTGCCTTTGGTGCATAACATTACAGATATAAAGGTGAAATAACCCATGGTGCCTCTGATGCATAATATTACACTGATATAAAGGTGAAATAACCCATGGTGCCTCTGGTGCATAATATTACACTGATATAAAGGTGAAATAACCTGTGGTGCCTTTGGTGCAAACTATTACACTGATATAAAGGTGAAATAACCCATGGTGCCTTTGGTGCATAATATTACACTGATATAAAGGTGAAATAACCTGTGGTGCCTTTGGTGCAAAATATTACACTGATATAAAGGTGAAATAACCCATGGTGCCTTTGGTGCATAATATTACACTGATATAAAGGTGAAATAACCCATGGTGCCTCTGGTGCATAATATTACACTGATATAAAGGTGAAATAACCCATGGTGCCTCTGGTGCATAATATAACACTGATATAAAGGTGAAACCATCTAATTTCAAATACAAAATTACGTGTTGTACTTCCGTCGACAATCGATCCCGTGATGCATAATGTTTATAAATGCCTGCCATCTAGCGATCAAAAACATGCTATTCTGACCATTACCCATCTTAATGCAAAACTGCCTATGTGCATTCAAAGTCAGCTCCCTTATGAACTGGGGCCAAAATGTAAAGAACGTAAATACATTGATGTACACAGTGAAGCCCCCATAACACCAATTTTGCTTAGTATCAAACCTGTTCTGTCCTTTTGAACTGGGATTAAAATGTAAACGATGTTTTTGGGAAAATACATTGATGTACACCGTGAAGCCCCCATAACACCAATTTTGCTTAGTATCAAACTTGTTCTGTCCTTGTAAACTGGGAGTAGAATGTAAACAATGTATTTGGGAAAATACATTGACGTACAACACTAAACGAAACAGCTGTTGACCCTTCTCCCCATACAAATTTTGCTTAGTATCAAACCTGTTTTGTAGACGGTCCACTAGCCGTGATTATGGCATGATGACCTACCTACATTCCACCTCATATTTCTGTCCTTGCGGCGTGCCTATGTCCCACAATGTGACAGTCGTGTCAGATGTCCCACCTGGCAGAATCACAATACACACACATTTTTAATAACAATTTCTACAAGGCCTGCTAATTGGTTCCTAAAGGTTAAAAGCAGCGCAACATATATGTCCTCTGCTGTCAGAATCGACCAAATGTTGCATTTGACATATTTGTTTTTTGGTTTATCAGATGCACTATTAAAAGAGCTTCAACGTGATATATATTTTATAACTGCCTGATAATTATGTGAATCACAATCACATTTTTCCTGCATGCTGTATGTCATAATCTGATCATTTTATTACCAAGATAATCATAACTTTTCAATAAAAGCTGCACAGACATCTTGTGTCATCACAAATTGGCCGACACTCACTGAAGAGCCACGTTGGTTCGTCAGGATGAAACAAGAGGGCGCTGATGAAATAACACTGCACAGCTCGATTCGGTCGACCGTTGCCTAACTCGGCGTAACAGACGAGCTGTTCAGGCAACAACAGTCTGATGTGGGCATTGAAACCTGAAATGGAAAGACAAAATCAATGACTAATCAGTTCTGTCAATAAGAAAACCAAAAGGACATTGACAGAGGATTTCTGTAGCTGTGGGTATTTGCTCTCCCACGGAGAGAAATCGTCCCTCTCCTGTGCCAGAGAAGGAAGGAGAGGTCTCGAGGACAAATAGTAGTCACACGAGCAGGGGTTCAGTCAAGTAACCACAAATATGGCAAACCATCCCCCCATACAGTGAAGATACTATAAATAATTTTGTTGAGTTAGCTGCACTTTTGCAAAAACATATCCAGTCACGAATCGCAAGTATTCGCTTCAATGCCACTGTTCCAAATGTTTTAAGAGATTAATTGGTCAAATAATGTTTATTTATATAATACGCCATTACATAAAAGAAATAAAAATTTTATTAAAACCATACCAGATGATGCTGTTATGCTACAGTCGTCCCCGTTAAAATATAGTTTATTCTTTAAAAAATATGACTGTTTTTATTTCTGTGGTTTCAACAATAATAAATAATATACAAACCTCCCACAGCCAATATGTTTGTTGGCCACTCTCTTCCGGTCTCATTCTCCATGCTCAGGGTAGTCCAGGCAACAAAGAAAAATTGCTGCAAAGAGACAAAACATTAACAAATCTGATAAATTGGTTACTTCATAACAACTTCATGCAAAAAACAATATATTTTGCATTTCATAGCATAATGGTTGATACCAGTTAGTGTTGTATAATAAATTAATTATATAACATGATTAATAATAAATTAGTCAGAACGTTAACATGATTGGTAGAATGGATAACAACTGAAAGTTTTTAAAACTCAATTCTCTCAGCAATTTGTACCACCCAGAAATTACTGTATCTCCGAAATCCGCCAGGTGGCGCAACTGTTTTGACTCTAATAGCAACTAATTGGATTTAATGTACACTGTCACATATATAAAAAACAACAAAATGTTCTCATGCAGTTTTTCCATAATTTCTTACCAATATCAAACACATTTCACAGGAACTTGGACACAAAAAAAGTACTGCCAATATTCACCTCTTTCTGCTGTTTAAACCGTTTCATCACACGCCCCGTGTCACAGTCGATCAGACAGACAGTGTCGCCCCCACATGTTGCCACCACGCTCGTTGTTTTGTCTGCAAAACATGATCATAGTTTATATATATAACAGGCACATTTAGAGTCAATGACATCATAGCAATTCCAGTTACACACCGATTACATATACCAGTTCCAATTACACCTCCAAAATACCAATTCTAAAACACCAATTCATTGAATTAACAGTATGTGAACAGTGCAACCATATACATACTCGAAGCAAAAAATAACATTGATTTTAGTGTAGCTTTATTTAATTCCTGCATATTATGGCACACAATGGCAAACAAAAAGAGTACATACAATATATTATATTTACTGATTATTTGTAGTGAATAAATTGAGTTAAAAAGCTACATGATGTAATTAGTAACTAAAAACGTCACTGAAAAGTAACTGAAAGTAGCAAATATATTTTGTCAATTCCAAATACTTTAAAAAAAATTATTCCGGAATTGCAATTGGCATTTCAATTCTAATGTAACTGAAACTAAACCAGATAACAAGTGGGCAGGTTTTGTGGTAGTAAAATATTTTTTTATCAATGCAAATATGTGAAGACAAAGATTAGGCAAACCTTTTATTAAAGTATTTAAAAAATACCCACAATTAGATTACTGTGAAAAACAAGTCAAGCTAATTTCAGTTTAAAGTAGGACGCCTGCTACAAATTAGTAATATATTAATAATTATTAATAATATGCGGTTTGCTGGGCACAATAAAATACGGTTTGCTGGGCACAACATAAGGCAAGCGAGGACAACTTTGCCAAAACTAATATGCTGGGAGCCAACGCATGGACCCCCTTCAAGGGGATGGCCCGCTCTTAGCTACATCAAGGTCCAAAAATCAGATGCTGGTGTGACAGATACAGAGGAGTTAACTACATGTATGAAGGAGAGAGCTGTATGGCGAGCCATGAAATCCCGAAGTCTTTGGACAAGATGATTATTAATTAAAGTCCCACCAGGATGTCACCATCATTAGTATTGATGACGCCCCTTGACAAGATGGCGAAAAACTGTTGGATATGTTGAAGAAGTGCTTGATCATGAAAACAAACTATCCTAAGAAAAGTTCAATAATTTAATGTATAAATGAGTTTTTAAATGTTGCCCACTTGCCAGCATTTTGTGGGTCTGGTTCGAAGGCACCATGCCACACTTTGGTGATGTCATCTGCAGGATCATTATCTTTCATCTTCTGTTTCTTCGCTTCTTTGTCACCAAAGTGACACCGCAGAAAATGTACTGGCTCATAATCACTGATCGACGACTGTAACATGCAAGATTAGAGCCATTGTGAAGTTTCTTGTGAAGTAAACAATGTTTAAATGATAACTTTTTATATAGTTTTCATGTGCCCATACTTCAGTCCACATACACTAAAGGTTCTCTACAAACAAGGAATACCAAATTTGACCTATTAATCGTACATGCCCTAATTAGCATACACCCCCTTTTTTAATCAGCAGGATCCATAATTATTGTAATTTGACTACCGGTAGTTTGGAACTTACCAGATTTGATGAATGTTTCCTGAGTGTCGTAAAAACGCTTGGTTCTTCTTCTTCCTCAGACTCTAACGGTGACGATAGTCTTAGTTTCTTGGCAGGTGTACTATACACACCACTCTGGACGTCATTCACAAGTTGCTCGCATATCAACTTAACCTGTGGTAAAAATAGTATTATACAAAAATTGATATGGTGTATACTTTATTGCCAGATCTATCTGATGCAACTGGTGACATACCATGAACTGCTTGAAACTGTTCTGTCTTGTAAATGACACGTCTTTCATGACTGATTCGACCAACTGCTGTTTGACGCCACATGCCTCTTCCCTCGGGACGCCATGGGTGTATTTATCTGCAAACACCCTGTCCCACTCTTTCTCCACCTGAAAGCAACAGGAAACATTTCCCACTGATGCATACTCAGCCTTTCAGGGTCTGACAGTTGGTGAATTCACGTTTATTCTGGTGGTTCGGGCAGCTGTTAAGCTTTTGAATTGCATAGTTTTAGAACAGACTTTTAAGTGTAAACAAACTGTTTTCTCAGCCTTTCAAGGTCTGACAGTTGAATTTATTCTGGTGGCTCGGGCAGCTATGTTTTGCTTGTTTAAAATTGTATAGTTTTAGAAGAGATTTTTAAGTACTGTTTCCTCAGATTGTGTTTGGAAATACTATGTAATATTCCAGAAAAATAAAACTTACTTTTAGATTTCTTTAGTGATGTTCCATGATGTTAAATAATGGTTGGTAAAAATGACAATATACCATAAAAATGAAAGTTTCTATCACATTACCCCCCCACTAGAAACAACTGAATGCTTGTAGCAGTAGAATAAAGTAACCAACAAGCGAGATTTTAATTCAGGTACATTATAGAGACCTATTTTCTCAATACATTAACAAATAACAAGTTCTTATACTGGCAGCAAATTTCCACATGATCTGACAACATATGGTTTCAAAAAAATACTGGTTTGTTGTAAGGTAGTATATAGTAACATATAACATAAATTATAATAAAATATTCTAATTTGTTAATACAATACCAAAGCCACAATACATAATGGACACTGTATTCTGGGACACTTACGTGTGGCATAGTTCTACCGCGAACATTTTCAACCATTTTTTGTAGGGTCGTCCCCATGGTCTTATCAACATGTTTGATGTTGGGACACAAGGCTCCCACAATGAATCTTTCTGAAGACTGCAACGGAATTCGAAAACATGCTAACTTATAATAACTGCATATCATTATCATGGGTCTGAAATTAATCAATATTTACGGTGGACCTTGTTGTTTTGGATGGCAATCTTGCTAAATATTTTTAAAGACACAATTTCCATCAGATTTTGTTTTGTTCATAAAAATTATGGGCTTTGAAAGGCAAATATTGTTTCTGTGATGCGTAAACATTTTTTTATGGAAGCGATATACAGAGATTACTATGTAATTGTTTCGCTTATTAGGGCTCACGAGAAAATGAGTGAAAACAGTTTAAATGTAATTATAGAAACTTAATAGTAATCATAATAATCATGAAATCAGTTTCACACCAGGCTACCCATGTCCATCTACAAAAAAGGTATTACAAGGAAGACAGAGATATTTAACCATTTTATATATATTTACTGGTGCCACATACCTCCAACCCATTGCCTTCCACATACAAATCCTGAAGCTCGGGGAACTGCTTCACAAATCCGAGCGAGTTTAATTGGTTATCGCTGCAATTAAGTTCTCGTAGTAGTGGCAGTCCGATATTGGTCGGAATTTCTCTCAAATGATTTTCAGACACATCCAACACTTCGAGTTGTGGCAGACATTGAAAACAATGTGGATCAAGATGCTTCAGTCCTAAGCCATGCAGGCTGCAAAATAAACATGACGGAATTTTTATAACAAATAGTGATACCGTGAAAAGTTGATGAGAGATTTCATATTACATATAAAAAATTGCAAAATAATGTTAAATAACAATAATTGCTAATAAGAAATAGCATTTATATAAGATGTGTATATATCGGAATTCCCCTCAACTCACTCAACTGAGCAATCATTATTTTATGACACTATATGAAACAACAATTTCATTATTATTTGGTCTGAAAGTCTAGAGAATTTTTCTTCTTAATCATTCACATAAATAATTTTAATAACTTTAAAAACATAACAAACAAAATGGTCTGACATTTCATCAGAATTGCACCTACTCGAGAGAGGTGATCGATGCGAGTTTCTCGGCCCCAGTGTGAGTCAACAGGAACTCCTCTGTCAGGGAGGCAGTTGCCATGGTGGAAAAAGCAAGATTGCCCCCACTGCTAGACACTTGTACAGTCTGCAAAATACAGGTGTATTTTATTTAGGGTGATCAGCACACCAAAATGAAAAATAAAAGGTTAATTTTTATACAGTATTTATCTTGTCCTTGTAACAAATTTAATTGTCCCCCCAGTGCAGACATGTGCATTATAACATCAACTATACTGGGAAGCTTTCAACCACGTTGAAATCAATGCACAACAGCTATTCACATGCACAATTCCATGTACGAACTGGGGAAACACGGAGTGAATGCAATACTCATTGCCAATGAGCCAAACACGAGGACTTGAAACCTATTCTAACCTGACCTATTCCAAGCAACTAATTTGGCCCTCCGTTCAAAAAGGTTGCCGAATCCTGTTCTAGTGCATCATAGTTCCGAGTTAAAGCAGTTTGAAATATGCAGTAATTGTAATATGCTGGAAGAGCAAAAAAGCCAATTATCTTATTTTACTTTTTTATTTTAAATACTGCCTGGCTTTTGTATGCCTTTAAATAATTGTTTGACTTTGAGGGTAGAATATACTGTGTATATTTGTGTCCATAAATATACCTTTTAAGCCATAAATTATTAATGGCATTAAAAGGTAAACCTTTCTTTTGGCTTTATTACAGTAGACTTCGGTCTTTGCAACTTTTATGCCGTATTAATATTTTCTTTCCGCGGAAAGGTAAACATAAGGCACATGCCCAGGCCATGCCCATGGTGACGCCGATGCGATGGTCATGTGTGTGGGTTCATTCAAACGTGACAAATCTGTGAGGAACGGAGTCACTGTTATGGGTAAATGCCACATAATCACAGGATGATCAGATTGATTACAGAGTAATTCATCAATATGTGAGGGGTGCTTAGGTGACATAACACCGTCGAATACACACACCTA
Organism: Lamellibrachia satsuma; assembly: GCA_033239005.1. Taxonomy (NCBI): domain Eukaryota; kingdom Metazoa; phylum Annelida; class Polychaeta; order Sabellida; family Siboglinidae; genus Lamellibrachia; species Lamellibrachia satsuma. The sequence continues at coordinate 2,052,518 of BSQZ01000091.1, forward strand.
CAGACATACACAAAACAAAACTCGCCTTCCCGCCGTCCGCGTTCACCTATTTAGAGGAGCGCATGCGCAAAACAAACTCGATGGCCTCCTTTAGTTTGGCACCGTTTTCAGCAAGATTAAAGCACCGACATTTGACATTTCGAAGCCTAATGTAAAACACGATTGTCTCCATGTAATATGGCTATGCGAAATATGCGATGTTCATTTGAACTATCTGGACTAACAACAACATTAAAAGCAGTAAAATAAGGTTGTGACGGAGAAACCTCGGTTATCCAGACTCCGTGCTGTGGCGCCACCGTTTGTCACGCATATCATCGCCTGGGTGTGACTGAAATTATGCATGCACCCAGATTCTGACAGACTGAAAAGTTAAATCAGGCAAACAGTTTTAGCGCGGGCACTGTCCACTCTTACATATGAATAGTGTGATCTATATAGTATGCACAACAACCACCCTTTTCGGCTAGGTTTCTGCATTTTAAAAATATCCCCAGGCAGCTCAAATCATCTATTAGCCATAATTAATCCATTATATCTTCCGTAAAAAGCTGAATACATATTTATTCTAAATTGCATTTCCACCTTAGAGTCTCGTCGGTCCCTTGCTCTGATCATGACTTTGTGTGACCTTGTTCATGATAATGTTAACGAGGACATAGGGGTTGTATATTATTATTATTACTAGCAAAAATGCCCACCCTCCGGACGAGTTAAGCAGGGCCAAAATGGCATCCAGTGGACATTCACTAAACAATTGGATGACTTAGATTGTGTAGATGACATCTGCCTGCTATTACATACACACATATAGAAGTAGAAAAAGACAGCCGACTGATAAGGGAAGCAGAGAATTAAGACAGGCCTGAGAATAATTTGCTAAAAAAAACCAGTGTTGACATAAATGATTAGATCCGCATGAAATCTGCAACGTGGCGCCACTTGAACTGAAGTTATAACCAGTCAATAATGCATTATAATGCCCATTGAATACAACGTCAGGATTTCAATACTATATACATATACTACAACCAAATAAGACAATAGTACTAAAGTTGACTCTTCATATAATGTTAAAATTAATTAATTACTGGTGTAGTTATAGAGGCACCGCTATGCGGAATTCATGTGACCCTTGCACACCGCTAGGTCTCGGTATCGAGCAAAAACATGTTTAGTTTTTGTAAACTGTATAGGGGCTGTAGAAGTTTATTATTATCACTATTAGCAAAAATACCCATCCTCCGGACCTGATAACTTGGTAGTTCGTAGGTGACTATCACGATAACAATATAAAAAAAATTATCACACAATATCCTTCTACCTGCCGTGGTACATGTTGCTGCCGGTCAAAATATTTATCTTAATTGCAGAGTAATATTGGCAGTATAATAACTTACTTTTGTATTACGTCTAGCTGCATTCTATCGCCATTACATTTTAGCAAAATGTTAGACTGGATAAGGAGATAAATTGTTAAGAAGGACCAAATGACATCCAGTGGACATTCACTAAAGTTGACCTAGACTTTGCAGATGACATCTGCCTACCATCGCATTCACACAAACAGTTGCAGAAGAAGACTAGCCGATTGCCGCATGAAACAGAGAATAAATATACAGAAGACAACATTCATTAATGTGAACAATACGGAACAATGTAATGTACAGATATTATGAAAATATGTAGAGGAGGACTACATATTTACGGACTGTGTAGTGACAGACAAAGAACGAACATATGTAAATGTCAAAAGCAGGATGGGAAAAACAAGAAATGCTTTCATCATCTTTAAGGCAGAGCGGAATACACAATCATTCTCAATAAGAAACAAAATCCGAATGTTCAACACAAATGAGAAAAACGTGTTGCTCTACGGCTCTGAGACATGTAGAGTAACCAAGACAACATCCACGAAACTACAAACATTCATAAACAAATGTATGAGATACATTCTTAAAATTAAATGGCAAAACTAGTTCACCAAATATATAAAATTAAATGGCAAGTCCAGATCACCAACAAAGAACTGACGAATAGGAGAGACAAAAACAGCATCAATCAAGAAAAAAAGAAAATTGATCTGTATAAGACACACCCTGGAATAATTGTTAACGCCTTGAAGATCAGTCCAATGAACGCCGTCGAAGTTGTACAACACCCCTCTATCTGTGTCCGAGTAGAACGTTTACTTGTACGTGGAACCCACAGCAATATACACACGCAGCAGAGGTTATGTCCTTTAGAAGAAAAAACAGTGTCAAACTAAGCATTACTGAGCTTGGGCTCAGTAATGCTATTACGTGGGTTGTGGCGAAACAAACACTCTAATACAAGACTCTAGACACAGACGGCATTGTTATGTTTGTAAAGCTATAGCATAGACGTCGTGATTCTGCGGTTTCTAATGGAGAATTGACAATTTTGGGCTTACAGGACTCCAGACACAGACGCCATTGTTGTGTTTGTGTGGCTAATAGTGATCAAGACGCCGTGAAGCTGCGGCGGTTGAACAACATGTCGCTCTGAGTGCATTGTTGCCGGCGAACATAGAATGTTGGGGTAAAATAGGTCGTGCTGTTCGATCCAATTATTACATCACAGTGCACACCTACAAAGTGTTCGTTGTTTGTTTATCATAGCTGCATCGCGTTTTTGCACTCCTTATGTATAATTGCATGCGGCAGTAAAAACGAATCTACCTGAATGATCTAAACAATTAAGCTTGCTGCCAAGCCCCTTTTGAAATACGTGAGCAACTTTTCACATGTAATTACTTAGCGCAAATCGGACATGCGTGATACCAGTGAAGCGACCGCAAATGTATAAAAAAACGAAACAACAAGAAGCGGATTGTCGGCGATATGAAGCCGTGTTCAAATTAATGACCACGGCCGCACTTTTGAAGTCGGCAACTTCGGTGTAATTCTGCATGATCAAAGAGGTTGGGACAACGCTAGGTTTCTTTTCTGTGCAACGGATATAATAATTTGTTTTCGTGTACTGCACAATGGCTTTTTCGTGTTGGCGCTAGAAGCATAAATTGTTCGATGACACAGTCATCCAGGTACCATGAACAGGCAGTTGATGTACTCAAATTTCGATGATTAATTGCGTAATCAGTCGCTTGATTCATGAAACTCGGTAAATAATCTTGTACCGTAACATGTCAAGAATTGTTGGAGAGAAGACTCGCCAGGGAAGATTTCTTGATGTCATTATTAGCTGAGGTACGATTTACTCTCGTCCATTTTGGATACTTTCACAATGTACATAAAATCACCACATAATGTCAAGTGAACTGTCTAAGAGAAAGTATTTTCTTGTTGTGCGAATATCAACCGGCTAACTTATGTGTGAGCAACACTGCAAATGATACCCTTACACCAAAATGGTGACCAGTTTTAATGTTAACATTTACCACAAAATATAAGTATCATAACTGCCATCTTTCACGTCTTTGCCTTGGCCACGGACGCCGACCTGAGTTGCCGTGGCAAAGCGGACATCGCCTGTAGGCCAATAGGGGAAATGAGGGTAAAGTGGGCCGCTCGACCAAAGTGGACCCCACCATGATAGCTATCCTGTGGTAAACAAACAGTAGTAGTGCTTAAATACGCGCAGGGGAACACTAACCAACGTCATACATGTCAATTAGGCGCGAATCGAAAACCGTGAGTTACAAATGTGAGTTTTTGCTAGTTTTTAATATATTTGGTGTGTCTTACAAACGCCATATTACAAAAAATGTCCCGGTTATTTTCCCATAAATGGACTATGCATGAGGAAATTATATATTTAGTTGAATAAGCATGCAAATTTTGAAGTGAATGCACGCGTTGAAACCAAAACTTCATCTGGCCAATATTCTTTGCAAGAAGCCAAGGTGGGCCCCGCGGCCGCAGTTGCTGTGCACGTCATAGATAATCTGTTAAAGACATAGGCGTTGCGGCAATGTATGAACATTAATTATATGGCCTTCGATTTTTATTCAGTAAAAATGTTTTCAAACACATTAGACTTATAGTGTTTATTAAGATAGCATAGCATTAAATAGTACCAGCTGCTATAAATCTTTTAAATAATTTTATAATTTAAATACAACAAATTAAATATAAAAAGTGTCCAGTGCCACAATGGCAAATTTATGGCAATAACACAACTGGGTATCCAATTATTTAGTTTGTAAGAGCTGTTACCAGGTGTATGGGAGATGTCTTGGAGATGTTTCGGAAATTGGTTGGATGGGGCAAGGAGTTCCCGTGGGTAAGACGCCTCCTCGTATGTCCAACATCATACGCGCTTACTTTATGTATCGGGTGGATGAGTGCAATGCTGCTACCTAGAGCCAATTCTGCCCAAAAGCACATGCGGACGATATAGACGGTTAAGAAGAATCCTTCGTTTTAAGTTGCCTGCATAGCTGACAAAATGGATATTTGTAACGTTGCACTGAAACACACATATCTCGCTTGGCATCGTGCCACTATTTTTAAATTCAACTCTAGTGTGTTCAGTTCAATGTATTGCTACAAAATATAGATAATGTGAGCGGTTACATCATACCTACTTGGGGAAGACACCCCCTTAGAGTGCGGGCCCAGACCCTCCCGGGGCATCTTGCCTCGACATGACTTGGTCAATTTATATATGTAATAAAGTTGTGGAAAATGTTTTGACTTTTATGAAAATTACGTGTTTTTAGATATACGATCCATCGCTTTAAATATAGTAATACAGCACATAAACATACATACTCGCGATGGATTATAATAAAACATTGTATAGAGTTTAAGAATAAAATGTCCATATCTATGTTAACATAGATCCCAATGATGTCGGATGTCACTGAGACAAAAATAAAAGGGCCGTGAATTCATTCACGATTGCCCGAAATCTGGTGATGTGAGTCTGTTTTGCGGCTTTGAATTTGCATCAATATAAGTCGATTTTATTCCGTAACAACTGGACTATTATGAAGGGTTTTCTTCAGAGCAATTAGTATAAATCATGCAACTATATTTATGCCTCCGTGGATGCGTGTGTGTGTGTGTTTGTGTGTGTGCGTGCGCGCGTGCGTGCGTTTGTGTGTGTGTGTGTATGTGAGTGCGTGCGTGCGTGCGTGCGTGTGTGTGAAGAGCGGGCTACACGTCTTATAAAAAGGGCTCTCGATAAGCCAGTGGCTTCATTGTTCACTTCATGATCGGTAGTTATAAAATAAAACATATTCCATGGTTTCACATTTATCAATAACTTCATTTCATAATTTATATTTTATACAATGCAGAAAGACTGTCATTATTATAAGGCAAGACGCCCCGATGGGCTTCATGCCCCTGGTCTGGGGCTAGACGCCTCATCTGGGCAATATATTTAATTAACGATAACATAATTTAATCGTCACTGACGTTTTTATAGTACATATCCACACCACAATATTTAGACGGCGTAAGTACTTCAAAACAAAACGTTTATAAATAGCTATAGCCATTTTGCCTACCCTACTAATAACAACTCGTGACGAGCATCAGTGGAAAGCTAAACTTTCGTGTATTAAATGTGATCAACCGTATGTACTTCTACTGTAATTTATATAAATGCGAGGTTCCCTTTTCCCTGCCGGCGGATCAGCCTGGGTGCCCGATAGGACGACAACCAACAGAAGAACGACAATTAAATTCATGTTGTTTCCGATTCTGTAGAGACGAGTGGCGTTGTGGGCGCATAGTCCTTCTTGTTTTCCTCCACCGCAGAGCATGCGTACTGCGTGATCCTGCACAAGTTGCCCCATGTTGAGTCACGGTCGTTGACGATCGAACAGGTGCGCTGTGACACGTCACTCCATGCGTGAGTCACGCTCGTTGACATTGGCCAGACTCGTACAAACGTTACATTTAGACATACATTTTCGACGGATAAGGATCGTGCACTCTGTAACTGTGACTTCGGAAATGACAAAGACGAATGTGGTTGTTGTCGTACTTGCCCCGGATCAGAGACCTATCCACTCTAATTACGCATGCAGATATTCGCACGCTCCCGGTGGGGAACATATCGGTGTGGGACTAATAGTCATTCTCGCTACGGTAGGCTTCTTGAAGCCCTAGTCCCCAGTAAAGGCTTGTATGGCGCAGTGATGTCCTCGGGGTGGGGGGGGGGGTTGGCATATATATTATATAACTTTACACGCACTCACGCACGCACACGCACACAATAGAGCCCTTTCCAGTGGACGCGTCCGTGATTATAGCAATTATGATAAAAGCAACAAAGATTTCGTTCAACTGGTCTGCCTAACGTACTGTGAAGTGTCTTTCACCCTGCTGCTGAAAAGCCATTCCCCTTTTCTGCGCTGACTTTGTCCTGCTACGATACAACAGGGTAGGTGGGCCATTTAATTTTAAATCAACCTTCTACGAAATCAGGGAAAAGTAATTATAACCAACATTTCTAGCAACAACAGCGGAATAAGCCAATTGGAAGACAGAAGTATTGTCGATGCAGCATCAGGTTGGACAACTAGTTTAACATGTATAGACTAACACCCCCAATTCGAAGCAACTTGTGTAGGATCACGCAGTACGCATGCGCTGCAGTGCAGGGCTAAAAAGGACTCGGCGCCCACAACGCCACTCGTCTCTTCAGAATCTGAATAAAGATGAAGTTAATTGTCGTTCTTTTATTGGTTGTCGTCGTGTCGTGTGCCCTGGCTGTCCCGCCGAGAGGGAGAAGGGTATGTAGCATCCATATAAATTAGAGAAGAAATACATACGATTGATCATATTTAATACATGATAGTCTAGCTTTCCATTGTTGCTCGTCACGAGATTATATTAGTAGGGTAGGGAAAATGGAGTCTTCCCGTTGCGGTTACTTCCCGTTACGGCTACTTCCCTTTGCGGCTACTTCCCGTTACGGCTACTTTATTTTCCCGTTACGGTTACTTTATTTTCCCGTTACGTCTACTTTTTGGAAGAGCAATCAGTCTAGTCCCAAACTAGTCATGTTATAGCTACTTTTGAAATTAGCCAGCCGAGGAGAGGTAGCATTAATTTATTTGTATGTGGTTATTTGTATGTGGTTAAAAGCAAAACTGGTTTTACCAAGGTTCATGTAACTGGCAGTATTGTACTTGGCTTCTTTGGAGTAGTGGTTATATTACTTATAAGCTGAGACATTTTCACCATGAATCATTCTATGTTTAGTATCACTGAGAACACTGTATCTGTATCTACCCCCTACATAATATTATTGAACATGAATGAGGTCGAATTTGCGAAAACCAAATATGTATATAATCACTATACCCACAGTACATATCCAGAATACATAGTCACTGTACCCACTGTACACAGCTAGAATACATAGTCACTGTACCCACAGTACACAGCTACAATACATAGTCACTGTACCAACAGTACACAGCTACAATACACAATCACTGTACCCACAGTACACAACTATAATACATAGTCACTATACCAACAGTACACAGCTACAATACATAATCACTGTACCCACAGTACACAGCTAGAATACTTAGTCAATGTACCCACAGTACACAACTAGAGTACATAGTCACTGTACCCACAGTACATGGCTACATTACATAATCACTTTACCCAAAGTAAACAGCAAGAATACATAGTCACTCTACCCACAGTACCCAATTAGAAAACATAATCAGTGTACCCACAGTACAGAGCTATAATACATAGTTACTTCACCAACAGTGCACAACTAGAATACATATTCACTGTACCCAAAATTAACAGATAGAATACATATTCACTGTACCACCAGTACACGACTAGAATACATAGTCACTGTACCCGCAGTACACAGCTACAATACATAGTCACTGTACCCAGTGTACACAGCTACAGTACATAGTCACTGTACCCACAGTACACAGCTAGAATACATAATCAATCTACCTACAATACAGAGTACACAGCTACAATTCATAGTTACTGTTCCTACAGTACACTGCTAGAATACATATTCACAGTAACCACAGTACACGGCTAGAATGCATAGTCACTTCATCCACAGAAAACAGCTAGAATGCATAGTCACTGTACCCACAGTACACAGCTAGAACACATAGTCACTGTATCCACAGTACAACGCTAGAATACATAATCACTTTACCCACAGTACACATCTAGAATACATAGTCATTGTACTGTACCCACAGTACACAACTAGAATAAATAGTTAGTCTACCCACAGCACAGAGTTCACACCTACAATTCATAGTTAATGTACCTAAAGTACACAGCTAGAATACATATTCACTGTACCCAGTGTACACAGCTACCGTACGTAGTCACTGTACCCACATTACGCAGCTAGAATACATAGTCACTCTAACCACAGTACAGAGTACACAGCTACAATTCATAGATATTGTACCCACAGTACACAGCTAGAATGCATATTCACTCTACCCACAACTAGGCTAGCGCTGGGCCTAAAATCTGTTTAGCCAATTTGGCTAAAGGTTCAAATTATCTTTAGCCAAATGAAATTTTGTTTAGCCATTTTTTTAGCAGACACTAAGATGACAAAACCTGAAAATGCAAAACATGACAACAAATAATGTGTTATGGCCTCATAAAAAAGAAACTAGTTTCTTTTCCCCGCCCTTTTCCTTTTTTATCTCTGCCTCCTTTTTTATTTACTATCGAAAAAGATTATTTTAAACAGTTTTTCCGGTTCTGTGAAGAAATCTTTGTCAAAAAAAATTTGCTGTACGAAGTACTGTTGTACTTTTTCAGTTCACTCGTTATTATTATTCATCATACAAGGTGTAGGGATGTATGTGCATTCTACAGAGTCTAAAATAAGATTCAAATGATGATGCCTTGCACAAAATAGTCTTGGCCGACTCATTTACAAAATTTCAGTCTCAATCAGTATAAATGACATTCAGGTTTATGCCTGTGATACACACTAATGAAACCATGGCCAAACCTGCACATGACATTCATAAATATATTCAACATTGCGTTTGCTTCTTGTTTCTTTCTGGTCAATTTAAGTAGTGTTCCGGTGTGGGTACACAGCTAGAATACATATTCACTGTACCCACAGCACACAGCTAGAATGCATAGTCACTGTACCCACAGTAAAAAACAGGAATACATAGTTACTGAACCCACAGGACTCAACTAGAATGCATAGTCACTGTAAACACCTAAAATACATAGTTACTGTACCCAAAGTATACAGCTACAGTACATAGTCACTGTACAAACAGTACACAGCTAGAATACATAGTCACTGTACCCACAATACACAGCTAGAATACATAGTCACTTTACCCACAGTACACGGGTAGAATAAATAGTCAGTGTACCCAGAGTACACTGTTAGAATACACTGTACCCACAATAAACAGCTAGAACACATATTCACTGTACCCCTAGTACACGGTAGATTACATAATCACTGTACCCACAGTACACACCTAGAATACATAATCACTCTACCTGGAGTACACAGCTACAATACATAGTCACTTCGCCCACAGTACACAACTAGAATACATAATCATTGTACTGCACCAACAGTACACAACTAGAATACATAGTCACTCTACCCACATTAAACAAATAGAATACATAGTCACTCTACCCACAGTACACTGCTACAATACATAGTCACTGTACCCACAGTACAAAGCCAGAACACTTAGTCACTCTACCCACAATACACAGCTATAATACATAGTCACTGTACCCATAGTACACAGCTAGAATACATAGTCACTGTACCCATAGTACATGGGCAGAATACATAGTCACTGTATCCACAGTACACAACTGGAACACATAATCACTGTACTCACAGTGAAAGCTACAATGCATAATCACTGTACCCACAGCACACAGCTAGTATACATAGTCACTGTACCCAGAGTACAAAACTGGAATACATAGTTACTTTAACCTCAGAACACAGATAGAATGAATAGTCACTGTACACACAATAAACAGCTAGAATACATAGTTACTGTACCCACAGTTCACAGCTACAGTACATAGTCACTGTACCCACAATACAGAGTAATAATACATAGTCACTGTACCTATAGTACACAGCTAGAATACATAATCATTGTACCCACAGTACACGGCTAGAACACATAGTCACTGTAACCACAATACACAGTACATGGCTAGAATACATAGTTACTGTACCCAGAGTACAAAATTGGAATACATCGTTATTGTAAGCACAGTACACAGCTGGAATACATAGTCTCTGTACCCATAGTACAAAACTGGAATACATAGTCACTGTACCCACAGTACACAGTTATAATACATATTCACTGTACACAGAGTACACAGCTAGAATACATAGTCACTGGACCCACAGTACATAGCTAGAATACATAATCACTCTACCCACAGCGCAGGGATAGAATACATAGTTACTGTATCCATATTACAAAGCTAGAATACATAGTCACTGTATGCACAGTCCAAGGCTAGAATACATTGTCAATGTACACAGCTAGAATACGTAGTTACTGTACCCACAATACACAGCTAGAATAAATAGTCACTCTACCCACAGTACAGAGTTCATACCTACAATTCATAGTTAATGCTACAGTACACACTAGAATACATATTCACTGTACCCAGTGTACACAGCTACCGTACGTAGTCACTGTACCCACAGAACACAGCTAGAATACATAGTCACTGTACCCACAGTACACACTGTGGGTACAGTAACTATGTATTCTAGCTGTACACTCTGGGTGCAGTGACTTTATATTCTAGCTGTGCACTGTGGGTACAGTGACTATGTATTCTAGTTGTGTACTGGTGGTGTAGTGACTATGTATTCTAGATGTGTACCGGGGGTGCAGTGATTATTTATTTCGGCTGTGTAGTTGGGATGCAGTGACTGTCTATTCTACATGTGTACTGGGAGTGCAGTAACTATATATTCTAATTGTGTTCTATGGTTGTAGTATCTATGTATTCTAGCTGTGTAATGGTGGTACAGTGACTATTTTTATATTCTAGCTGTGTAAGGAAGGTGTAGTGACTATGTATTCTAACTGTGTACTGGGGCTGCAGTGAATATGTATTATAACCGTGTAATGGGGTTTAGTGACTATGTATTCTAGCAGTGTACTGGGGTGCAGTGACTATGGATCATAGCTGTGTAAAGGAGGTGTAGCGACTAGCTGTATATTGGAGGTGTAGCGACTATGTATTCTAGCTGTGTACTATAGCAGTGTCCTCAGAGTGCAGTGTATGTGTATTCTAGTAGTGTACTGGGAGAGTGATGAACGGCGCTGCTTCTCGTATAATTGCTTTAAGTAATTTTTTAAAGTATATATGAAGTATAATTAATGACACTGACGAAGGATGCTTCGATTTCTTAATAAGTGATATTCCAAACTTGCATAATTCAAATATAAACATATGTTCTTACATTCACGTGTTCGCTCCTTCTTAGTCACCTGCTACAATACACTATGACGACAACGCAACAGCAAGCTACTAAAAATACACAGTACGACTGGACCTTTCAAACGGATCGAGTCAGTATCACTTCTAGGTCATAGTTATGTACAGTTAGGGCATGGTGAGAATTACACTTACAGTTAAGGGTATGGTGAAAATAACAGGCAAGGGTACAATTAGGTGTAGAAAATACAGTTAGGGGCACAGTTAAAGGCATGGTGAGAATTACGGTTAAGTGTACAGTTAGGGGTATGGTGCGAATTACAGTTAAAGGTACATTTACAATTATGGTGATAATTATTTAAGGGTACACTTAAATGCTTTCAGGCATTACCCTTTATAAAACTGGCACCAGTCTATGCGATAGTCGACATTTTCACAACAATCGCAATGTCGCTTTCAAATGACGTGACGATGCTTGTCGTGTCGCTCACGGCCGAATGGATATGGCGTTATCTTCGCGTAGTTGAAAAACACGTGCCTCATATATCACAATAGCAGCTTCATTATAGTAGCGGATTACCACGATCATAACTGCATAAATTGCCTTGTTTCAGACCTATAACATGTACACACTTTTGAACTAATTTTGTTCAGGGTGTCTACACTAAAAATATGTTGGTTATATAAACAATCGTTATCTCAAGAAATATTTTCGAAATGAATCGAAAACGTAATTCGGACTGAGTAGAGATTAAGCTAAGGCGAGGACCTGAGACAGTCCCTCGTTGTAGTCGAGGAAAGGCGCTCCATGCTGAGTCACGGTGGTTGACGATCGAACAGGTGCGCTGTGACACGTCGCTCCATGCGTGAGTCACGCTCGTGACATTGGACAGACTCGTACAAACGTTTCTGTTAGACATACATTTTCGACGGATAAGGATCGTGCACTCTGTAACTGTGACTTCGGAAATGACAAAGACGAATGTGGTTGTTGTCGTACTTGCCCCGGATCAGAGACCTATCCACTCTAATTACGCATGCAGATATTCGCACGCTCCCGGTGGGGAACATATCGGTGTGGGACTAATAGTCATTCTCGCTACGGTAGGCTTCTTGAAGCCCTAGTCCCCAGTAAAGGCTTGTATGGCGCAGTGATGTCCTCGGGGGTGGGGGGGGTTGGCATATATATTATATAACTTTACACGCACTCACGCACGCACACACGCACGCACGCACGCACGCACACAATAGAGCCCTTTCCAGTGGACGCGTCCGTGATTATAGCAATTATGATAAAAGCAAAAAAGATTTCGTTCAACTGGTCTGCCTAACGTACTGTGAAGTGTCTTTCACCCTGCTGCTGAAAAGCCATTCCCCTTTTCTGCGCTGACTTTGTCCTGCTACGATACAACAGGGTAGGTGGGCCATTTAATTTTAAATCAACCTTCTACGAAATCAGGGAAAAGTAATTATAACCAACATTTCTAGCAACAACAGCGGAATAAGCCAATTGGAAGACAGAAGTATTGTCGATGCAGCATCAGGTTGGACAACTAGTTTAACATGTATAGACTAACACCCCCAATTCGAAGCAACTTGTGTAGGATCACGCAGTACGCATGCGCTGCAGTGCAGGGTCAAAAAGGACTCGGCGCCCACAACGCCAACTCGTTTCTTCAGAATCGGAATAAAGATGAAGTTAATTGTCGTTCTTCTGTTGGTTGTCGTCGTGTCGGGTGCCCTGGCTCGGCCGCCGATGGGGAAAAGGGTATGTAGCATCTATATAAATTAGAGTAGAATTACATACGATTGATCATATTTAATACATGAAAGTCTAGCTTTCCATTGATGCTCGTCACGAGATTATATTAGTAGGGTAGGGAAAATGGAGTCTTCCCGTTGCGGTTACTTCCCGTTACGGCTACTTCCCGTTACGGCTACTTCCGGCTACTTCCCGTTACGGCTACTTTACTTCCCGTTACGGCTACTTTATTTTCCCGTTACGGCTACTTTTTGGAAGAGCAATCAGACTAGTCCCAAACTAGTCATGTTATAGCTACTTTTGAAATTAGCCAGTAATTAGCCAGCTGAGGAGGGGTAGCATTAATTTATTTGTATGTGGTTATTTGTATGTGGTTAAAAGCAAAACTGGTTTTACCAAGGTTCATGTAACTGGCAGTATTGTACATGGCTTCTTTGGAGTAGTGGTTATAATACTTATAAGCTGAGACATTTTCACCATGAATCATTCTATGTTTAGTATCACTGAGAACACTGTATCTGTATCTACCCCCTACATAATATTATTGAACATGGATGTGGTCGAATTTGCGACAACCAAATATGTGATGCATTCTGCCATATACTGAAGCTACAAGGTCCGGTGTAGATGTTCTGGGCCAAATGGCAACAAGTACTGAGTGTGTACCAGATATGACGTTAAATGCAAGTCAACACTGACAACCAGTGAGGCTGGTGTCTTTACGAAGTAGAGTGGTGAGCATGACCTTGAAGTTCACAAAACTTCTGGGGAAACATCACCCCAACATCTTCGAGTTTGTGGAGGCGATGAGGAAGGAGCAGGCAGCAACAGAGCTGAAGCTTGCACAACATGATGCAGCCATACAACTACCACATAACAAGAGGAAGTATCGGATTGTGAACCAGCATCTGGCTCAGTTCAAACAGGGGTATGTGATGGGAGAAAGATCTGTACTGAGTTTTCTGCTTGCAGCTGGACACTTACTTAAATTAGAGTGACATTCACTTGTGATTGATGACATTTACTTGCTGATGTCAGAATAACATTCACTTGTGATACATGACTTTCATGACTTCCGTTCAATGCATAATTTTGGGCGTAATGTATGGAGTATCTTATACTGAGTACTCTGTACAATTAATGTATTCATATCTTAATAAAAACTGTAATGCATACACATCATGTATTTTTATGTTGTATACCATCTGAAATAATTGATTCTCCCTTGGCTCAAGAACAGAATCTAGGAAGTAGCTATAACGGGACTAGTTTCAATGTCTAATTAGTTGCTCCCACAAAAGTAGCCATAACGCGAAAAAAGTAGCCATAATGGGAAGTAGCCATAACGGGCCTAACTCGGGAAAATGGCTGTAGCTATTTTAATACTTTTTGTTTTGAAGTATTTACGCCGTCAAGAGATTGTTGTGCGGTTATGTAATACTAAAACGTCAGTGACTATTCACAAAAAACTTCATCCTGTTTCCGATTCTGAAGAGACGAGTGGCGTTGTGGGCGCCGAGTCCTTCTTTTATCCTGCACTGCAGCGCATGCATACTGCATGATCCTGCACAAATTGTTTTGAAATGGGGGTGATAGTGTTTGCGTGTTAAACTAGTTGTCCAACCTGCTGCTGCATCAACAATGTCTTCCAGTTGGCTTAGTCCGCTCTTGTTGCTAAAAATGTTGCTTAAAGTTACTTTTTTCTCATTGCGTAGAAGGTTGATTAAAAACTAAATGGTCCACCTACCCTGCTCTATCGTAGTAGGACAAAGTACTTACTCAATTCGATTTTTTATAGTCTCATTTCAAATTAAGTTTGCGAAAAACCAAACCTACATAGTATCCACTGCAACATGCTAGTTAATGCTTGTTCAAGCATTTACTGAAGTGAAAATTAAAATGCTGAAAAATCACGATTTTGTTCTTTGGTGAAATTTCGTAACTTTGTCATGTGATCGGCGAGACGATGGGAAGTCACGCCCATGATCAGCATTGACTCACACAGTGTTTACCATTTTGTATATCTAACAAATAAAGTCAATTCCTTGGATAATTAAAAAAATAGGCATTTTGTATTAAATCGACTGCGGATGTTACATAAACTATTCACACACTACATATTTGGACACCAATGAAATGGATTTGAGATAGGCTGAGTTGATGAAGCAGTTTAACAGTACGTTAGGCAGACCAGTTGAATGAAATCATTATTATAAGCATAATTGTTATAATCACGGACGCATCCACTGGAAAGGGCGCTCTTGTGTGTGTGTGTGTGTGTGTGTGTGTGTGCGTTCGTTCGTGCGTGCGTGTTTACTAGAGTTATATATATATATATATATATATATGCGTTCGTTATATATATATATATATATATATATATATATACTGCGCCATACAAGCCTCTACTTGGGACTAGGGCTTTAACCAAGAGGCCGACCGTAGCAAGAGTGACTATGAGTCCCACGCGAGAACGTGCGAATATCTGTTTGCGTAATTAGAGTGGATATGTGTTTAAGCCAAGGCAAGTACGACAACCACCACATTCGTCTTTATTATTTCCGAAGTCACAGTTACAGAGTGCACGATCCTTGTCCGTCGAAAATGTATGTCTAACAGTAACGTTTGTACGAGTCTGGCCAATGTCAACGAGCGTGACTCACGCATGGAGTGACGTGCCACAGCGCACCTGTTCGATCGTCAACGACCGTGACTCAACATGGAGCAACTTGTGCAGGATCACGCAGTACGCATGCTCTGCGGTGGAGGATACAAGAAGGACTATGCGCCCACAACGTCACTCGTCTCTTCAGAATCGGAAACAACATGAATTTAATTGTCGTTCTTGTGTTGGTTGTCGTCCTGTCGGGTACCCGGGCTCATCCGCCGGCAGGGAAAAGGGAACCTCGCATTTATATAAATTACAGTAGAAGTACATACGGTTGATCACATTTAATACACGAAAGTTTAGCTTTCCACTGATGCTCGTCACGAGATGTTATTAGTAGGGTAGGCAAAATGGCTATAGCTATTTATAAACGTTTTGTTTTGAAGTACTTACGCCGTCAAAATATTGTGGTGCGGCTATGTACTATAAAAACGTCAGTGACGATTAAATAATGTTATCGTTAATTATATATATAGATATATATATATATATATATATATATATATATATATATATATATATATTGGGACGTCTTTCCTTATAATAACGACAGTCTTTCTCCATTGTATAAAACATAATAATGTAATGAAGCAAGTTATTGGTAAATGTGAAACCATGGAATATGTTTTTTTTTATCCAAACATGCATTATTTAGTCATTCTCGGACTCGCTGTTAAGGCAGACAAAACAAAGCCCTGAAGTCGTGGAAACATTGTACAACTGACACTGTTACCGCACACCGAGGTCTACCGAGGCATAAATATAGTTGCATGATTTATACTAATTGCTCTGAAGAAAACCCTTCATAATAGTCCAGTTGTTACGAAATAAAATCGACTTATAATGATGCAAATTCCACCATTGACACTAGTATCCTTATGGCCAACTTGGAATAGGTATGTATTTTTATTATACGACTTACGAGAAGGGTGTTTGTCTATGTTCGAAAGGTGTTTGTCTATGCCTTTCGTATATTACAATAGCAACTCCATCATAGTAGCGGATTCCCACGATTATAACTGCATAACTAGTAAATTAACTCACTGGTTTCAGATTTGTACCATGCACACCCTTTTGAAATAAGAAACTACAGAAACAATCTTAATCTCACGATATTATTGACGATCGAACAGGTGCGCTGTGACACGTCGCTCAATGCGTGAGTCACGCTCGTTGACATTGGCCAGACTCGTACAAACGTTACTGTTAGACATATATTTTCGAAGGCTCCCGGTGGGGAACATATCGGCGTGGGACTCATTATCATATTTGCTACGGTTGGCCTCTTGGTTGAAGGCCTTCTCCCCAGTAGAGGCCTGTATGTCGGAGTGATGTCCTCGGGGGGTTGGGGGTTTCAAACGAGCACTTTTTTGAGATAAAGTTTTATTAAAAAAAATATCTTCCCAGAACTCCTCGAACTCCGTGTCTATATTTTCTTAACTGCCATTTCAACAGGCACAATTAACTGCAGTAAATAATTGTATTTTCATTCAAAGCAACAAACTCCAGAAGGCAAGTGGACAATGAAGCCATTGGCTTGTCGAAATCTCTTTTTAGAAATACCCGTAACCCGCCCATCTGAGATATTTGTTAGTTTGTTTTAACATATCCAAACTGAAAGCATTTATAGTAAATATATAATTTCTTTCGTTCATTTATGGTCCTCTGCAAAAAAACAATTAACTTTCTCATATCCAGTCTCAGTGTTCCTTACTAACGCTACTTCGTGTCCTCTTCAACGTTCCACCTATTCGAAGAGACAAAAACACTTTTATCAATGTTTTCACAAACATTCAATAGTGAAGAATAATTTTATATGAAACGTTTTAATTAACTCGTCGTCTTGTGTTACTGGACTAAATTATATCACGCAGCCTATTCGAAGAGACAAAAAACACTTTTATCAATGTTTTCATAAACATTCAATAGTGAATAATAATTTTATATGAAACGTTTTAATTAACTCGTCGTCTTGTGTTACTGGACTAAATTATATCACGCGTTTTCATTAGTAAGGTCTCTTCGTTCTGTAGTCGCGCTCCTCTCTGTTCCGTCGAGTGAATATACAAGTCCGTAGGGTTCACCTTGTCAATGACATTATTTCGTCGCGATACTGCCTTCCAATCAGAGTATAGTCGAATTCAATCTGATTCAACTTCTCAAGCAGACACTTCGTTATGTTGTTGACAATTCGTTACTGCTATTATGTTACATGACAGATTAAGAACTGTATGTTAGCATTACACGAATATCATGCAAACAATGAATTGGAGAACAAGTACCGGAGTACCGTTTCAGAGAGACCGTGCCAGCAGTAGAACCGTGTCTGAAGTAGGCGATCAAAATACAATACGAAAATGTTTACATAATACTGAGCTTAGATTTGGCACATGTGTGAACATCTTCTCCGCATAACAAGACATTTAGGAAATGTTTGCTTAAAATACATGATTTCCGGTCGCAGTTATCTATTATTCTGGCACAGTTTTGTTTAGTTGTCAAACGGCATTAGCCTACAAACATATGATTGCGTATTACAAGAAAACGCACAACAATAATTAACTAGCACGGATTTAATGCAGTGGAAAAGCATTACCGTTGTGCCATTTTATCTAGTAGGTATATTTCAAAATATTTAGGCTCCTGTCTGATTCTGCGTCAGTTATGTCTTGCGTTCACAATACGGCTTCATTTCGTTGCATCCAATTATCCATTAGCGTGAGTTGTTACTAAAACGAATTTATTTTCATGACAAAACGGTTTTGAAACGTTCGAGCCACTGTTGATGTATAACAAACCAGAAATCAGACACGCGAGATGCTATTAGTAGCTAAGAAAGTTGCTTCAGTTAGTTGCCTATACGGGATACATTTAACCGATCTATCTACACGAAATTCCCTTTTGATGTCAATGTCATGTGTTTTCAATTTCACATCTAATTTCTTTTCCAAAATGTCGTAAAATATCCGTAATAGGGTATAGGACTCTGGAGAGTAAATAATATTTATAAAAAAAAATATATATATTGTTTTTCATTAGGTAAAATATAACTATTATAACACCAAATTATATACACTTATACTGACAGAGATATTTCACTGACATAACATATAGATTGTGCATACCTGTATTTCAAGCCAAACTCCATTGTGCTGCAAAACACATTCACATCACCAGATCTCAGGTAATCGTGGATGAATCCACGGCCCTTTTATTTTGTCTCAGTGAATATTCACAGATCCGGCATCATTGGGGTCTATGTTAACATAGATATGGACATTTTATTCTTAAACACTGTACAATGTTTTATTATAATCCACCGTGAGTATATATGTTTGTGTGTTGTATTACTCCTCTTAGACGCTTTGCTAATATGTTACATGACCTTTTAATAACTTGATATTATACACGGCCAAGGCGTCGTTAGACGTTATTATAGCAGTCAGCCGCGATCTGGCTGCAACAAGTACCAAGGAATAGATGGATATTTTTCAGATCATGTTGTGTATCCTGAAATGTGGTAAACACCTAGTACCCAGTTATCAAGTCCGGAGGATAAGCATTTTTGCTAGTTAAAATAATTAAATGAGAGTGTGAGTAGTACTGTTAAATTGTATTTTCATTAATATAACATAATTCGTGCCACCGGTTCTCGTGACGATATATGACAATTAAACCTCTCGTGGCACCGACAAGCAGTGTATTATTCCATAAATAAAGTACCTAGTGGAAAAAACGGACACTTTCTTGCTTGTGTAATACAGCTGTTGCGGGTACATTAAACTTAGTTGGCTTTTGTTTACTAAACTTAACCCGTTCTGACGTAGCAGCTAGGAAGCTTAACTGCATCGATTTCCAAGACCTGCCAGGCGATTATTGGTTGCTATGGCAACCGAGATTTGATCAGAATCTCCTACGTTTAGAGTAAACAACTGGCATAAAATTGCTGATAAGAGTTGCAAAACATGACTTTTGTTTTGCTTTTATTAAGTAATACAGTATTGCCCGAATTGCTACCTACAGTATATTTAAAGCGATGGATCGTATATCTAAATATCTAATATCAGCAGTCTTTCTCCTGGTGGCGTCTTACCCCACAGTATATATAAAGCGATGGATCGTATATCTAAAAACACGTCACTTTCATAAAAGTCAAAACATTTTCCACAACTTTATTACGTGTATAAATTGACCAAATCAAGTTGGGGCAAGATGGCCCCGGGGGCGTTTGTGCCTGCATTCTAATGGGTGTCTTGCCCTAGCAGGTGTGATGTAACCGCTCGTATTTCCTATATTTTGTAGCAATACATTCAACTGTACGCATTAATGATGGATTTTAAAATAGTTGCACGATGTCAAGCGAGATATGTGTGTTTCAAGACTAGGTTACAAATATTCATAAAATATTAAAACGAAGGATTCTTCTTAACCGTCTATTTCGTCCGTATGTGCTTTTGGGCAGAATCGGCTCTAGGTAGCAGCATTGCACTCATCCACCCGATACATAGAGTAAGCGCGTATAATGTTGGACATACGAGGAGGCGTCTTACCCCACGGTAACTCCTTGCCCCACCCAACCCTACACCTCAACCCTGAGCTGCCATTTCTCGGTCGCAGCAGTCTTTCTCCTCAAAACCAGCATCACCTGAGAGTAGGAGGCGAGAGTGGGGAATCTAGAACCTTGTCCGGGAACCAAACACCGAACCTCCCGGATTTGATCTACCTCGACGCAATAATACTCTGTACGGACGCGGACACGGACAACGCGGACAACGCGGACACGGACAATGCAGACATCTGGTGAACACACGGTGCAATGCAGACATGTGAATTCGGCCACGTTCGTCTTATGGTCTACTCAGCTTCCTCCAAAGCAATTGAGTGGATCAACAACCGCAAAATACAACTGTACCTTTGCTCTATGCATACGAAAGAAGGGGTGGTGACATAGGCAGTGGCGTATTTATGGGGGGGATTTTGGCGTATTTGTTTTCCGCAATTTTCAGTTGCGCCATTACACGGTAACACGATAAACTAACGGGTGACTAAGCTTGGCCCCCGTTTGCCTCCCCTGTTGAGGAGGGATCAGCCTAATGTTACGTTTCCCATCGGTGGCCATGTTAACGTTCTGCATGATTATTAGAAAACGAAGCTATCAAACATTGTGAAACTTCTTTTCTGCCGTTGTCATCATCTCATTGACATGCTGGTCGAGTTTTTTCAACATCACCTATCTAACTCTTGTAAAATGCCTGAACGTGCCATACCCGTCAATGTTTACCAAATTCTGCATGAATTGCTACGCACATGTTCCTTGTGGCGAAAAAACTGCCAAAAATGCTTCCACCTGTTGAAATCATCTAAAAATCCACATTTACACTGTCGACATGTTCTACCAGCAAACTTGCCAATGTGCCTGGCTCAAATGCATTTATCTCAGATGATACGATTTTTTTTTTAATTACACTTATCTAAAATTGCTGTGCCCTACATTCGACGTATAATAGATACGTCACTTGGTGGCGGGGATGGGGGTCATAGAACCAGGAAGTCGACGTAAATAGGCCTATAAAGAGCTATGACATATCCTGCCAAATGTATGCAAAACCATTATTTTACAGATTGAAATAATGTACGGACGAAAGTTAGTGTTCTTATATCTATGCAATTTTACTCAGCCTAAACACATGTCAATAACCGATTGTCAAATGGAACGCATATGAAGTCAAGTATTAAACGAATTTGTTTCGGCGTTCCGCGGGAGAATTAGGCGGAAATAATGTGCCAAATGTCTCCTTGTAGGACGTTTCGCACCCGTATCATGGTGATGATGAAGGGAGAAGTTGGCTCGTAATACCACGTAAGTACGCACAAACCCATGAAGCGTATTTTTCGGCCTGAGACATGCCATGCATGAGTGATTTTCCACCTACTGATGTTTCAACTCGTTCCTTAATGACTAAAAAACATAATAGCTACTGGCTTTTTCTGAATCCTGTTAAGTTATAGCTGTTCGTAGATATGCATATTACACACCATGTAAAGCTTCATCATGTCGTCTTTGAAATACCGTCTAAAAACTTATTAGCAGCGTATTCACTCAGTTGTCAGTATTTACGTATGAGAATATCGGCGCGAAACATATAAGTAGCTTGTGACCTGCAAATTCAGCTGAAACCTGTACTCATGCGTTACGAAACAAGGGATACGTATAACTTAACATTTATAGCTGAAACTGTTTAGTATCTGAGGAGTGACGAAACACGTAGACGATGCAATGGTAGTGTCCATTGATATAATATTATATAAAGGCAAACATTCTGATAGTAATATAATATAAACTACATAAATTCTAACAAAGTTACCGCTATAATGTAACACAATGTGTTAATATAGTTTGATCGCTATGTGTTCAATTTGAATGTTTTCACTCATGTTTCATGTTTACATGGCATGGTATGAACGGCAAGGTCGATGTTTATGAACACACCAGTGTGCAATTATAATACATTATGTATTCAAACTGTAGCTCATTAATCACATTTGAATGGTCAATGTGTTCAAAAGTAAAACAAAGTTTATGCAACGTAGCATTTTCTTACGATAAAAACTATCAGACGTTTAATATTATTAATACTATTTAATAAGTAAGTGTTCTGTTATAAAATAAGTACTACTAATAAATGTACCGTATTCCAACAGGCATAGGTGGTGGTTGAAAACGTGTAATTTGCACAGTTTAGTGTTCTTAGTGTAAAAGGTATTATTTTATTTTTATTTGCAGTTGTCTCCAATGTAAAGCGCCGTTCACTGGGTTTTGACATTGACACCGCCGGTTCGGATATTTCGTTCAACGGGAAAGAGGAAAACAAACCTGGCTTTGGTGAGTTTACGAATGTGAATGATGGATTCTTTAGTAGAAAAGTCAGACCTAAAAACCAACCAGTGGTGTACTTAATGGGGGTGGCATCGGGCCATGAACCCCTTTTTATTGCTCCCCTGTTCCGTTACGTCGCTACATGCTAGCATAGTAAACTAATGGGTGACTAAGCGTGTCCCCCTTTGCCCCAACCCTTGCTCCCTTTTACCCCCATGCCCCTCCCCTTTGACCCTTTGCGACACCCTTGATACGCCACAAAAACAATGAGCAAAATTCCATTGTTACAGTAAATTCATGCAGTGTTGTCCTAACACTGCATGTACAAGTATTTGCTATCCCGTCAACACGAGCATTTTTTCATAGGTCCACACGTGGCATGTGTAGGTTAAGCTTTTTATACGATAATTGATGGGACAACTTTATTAATTTGTTTAATTACATTAATCTTGGATTTGTTTAAATTAATAAAAAGTATATTATTATATTTTGGAACTTAAGTAATTTAGCTAACGATTAATTTTTTTGCTGATTAATGAATGACCCTTAGTTGAGCATTGTTGTTGTGTTTACGATGCTAACTGGGCACCTAATGAAATGAATGGCGTTTAACTCCGATGTTGTGCACCTTTCTCACTAGGCGGATCGAATTAACCGAACTGAAGAACGTCTCCAGGAGCCTGACACCTCCAAGGAGTAGTGATCTGTCGCACGGACGACTATAGCACATAGTTTCCGCGATTACGCTCGTGTTTAGTTCGTACACATGCAACTGAATTTCTTATGAATTTATGTTGAATTGCCACTGCATTGATACTAACACCGCCAGCCTTCGTTCAAACGACACGTATTATTGTTTAACGGTTACACGTGGTTGACTGCACGTCTATCATGTACATGCATTCTTGAATAAATCACATTTATCGGTCGATGGTATATTGCATTGTATGATAACATGCACACACTTCTCCAAATGATTACGTAGAGACGTTAGAGTGTATTACACATGCATGCCTTGAACATATTTCTCAACTTAGTTTTTAGTTCGTACATATGCAACTGAATTTCTTATGAATTTATGTTGAATTGTTACTGCTGTGAAACTAACACCGTTAGCCTTCGTTCAAACGACACGTATTTGGGGCGCGATGGCATACCGGCTAGAAGGCCGGACTCTCAAAGGAGAGAACCCGGTTTCAAATCCCACTGCGGTCGCTTCGAACCTTTGGCAAGTTTGATCACCCCACGTTGCCACAGTTCACTCAGCTGTATAAATGAGTACCTGGCAATACAGACAGTGGTGGATATTTGAACGAATAGTCTTCGCGCAGCAATTACAGCGTGGCTGAATACTTCCCAGAGAAGTTGAGATGGCCTTGGAATGAACAGGTCTGCCAGTGGTGAAGTGAATAGCGCTATGAGCGGTCCTGCGGACTGGATAATGCTCTATATAAGAACTTACCTTTACGTATTGTTTTCTAAACGTTACACTTTGCTTATTGCTTGTCTGTTTTACACATGTATTCTTGAATAAATTTAATGCAATGTGTGTATCGGTCGTTGGTATATTGCATTGTGTGATAGCTTGCACACACTTCTTCAAATGTTTACGTAGATACGTTAGAACGTATTACACATGCCCGCGTTGAACGTTGAATATATTTCTCAACTTATATAAATAGACAACTGAAGTGGTCTCTCCAGTTGATTTACAAAATTTACCGAAGTCAAAAGACGATGAGTCGCACACACGCGCGCACGGACACACATATACATAAGTAATCTAACGACACAACACACAGTATTTGTCATTGTATTTCGCAAATAAAAAACATTAAAAAATTTTATTACAAAAAAAATACTTTGAAAACGTTTTTTTGTGGAGAATTTATTTGGGATTTAATTTGTCGAAATTTCTTCTGCATTATGTGCGTGGGCGGGGTGGTGGTGCGCCTAGAACCCGAATTCGAATTCTCCTGCAGACGTTTGGAAACTTTGACAATTTCGTTCACCCCATATTGCCATAGTTCAATCAGTTATTTAATTGAGTACCTTGTGGAAATGTGAACACATAGTCTTCGCGCAGTAATTGTGGCGTCGCTGAATGCTTCTGATATAAGCAACGCAATGGTCCAGGAGGCATTTCTCACAACGAAAGATATTTTGATTGTCCGTCGTTTTAACGCTCGCCAGGTCGAGATTTATAACTGAATTTGAACTCACTCGATCAATGAATACATAGAGTAATATAGAAGTGTAGTCAACGCATTGTTCTCCAGGTTCGAAGCGATTTTAATCGTGTACATCAGACGGCTACGTACGTAATAGCAATATAATCACGCACAATAACAATTAAATAACAGTGGAGATAGATATCACTGTAAACTGTAAAGAAACGTAGTGAAAGTAAACATCACTTAGACACTTAATGTATAGAATATTCAAACAAAACATGTTTAAACCTGACCGGTAATTTGAAGCCTAATGCTAAAGCAGGTATGGCCCGCCAGGACCACCCTTACCGATAATTTTGATGCCTAAAAATGTAGCTTGTGCCGGCCCTTGTAATCCCTCCTCCGGGGTATTTATACTCTCAGTTTTCCAAACTCAGATGCCGTCACTAGAGGCGCTGTGATTGCTTAAATACCCAATACGCTTTACTATTGGTCAACTTGTTAAATCCACTCACCCTCTCAACCGCTGGGCAATGACGTCTGCCAGTCTTCCTGGCTCAGTTTGCAAGTTAAACTTTTGAACTCTTGGAGCTGTGCTAAATCCAGGGTTCCCAGCGCTCTCCCTCATTTCCCAATTACGTTGACCCCCGAGGTCAGAGCAATTTAGCAAATGTCAGGATTAAAGGGAAGACTGAAGCGTCTAAAACAGTACCATTAATCTTTGACACCATATGGATTTTGTCCATATCCACTTGGGTGGTTTAACTATAAACTTTTAGAAACCTGTCTTTCTGTTGCTAACATAGGCTTAATACATCGAATAAACCTCCAAATGACTTACTAACATTAGCGCATAAAAACTAATTAAATCAAACTGGCCTATACTTTACATTCCTCCCACACTTTTTTTCAAAACAACATGTTGTTTTTAGCACAACAATATAAAACAAAACTTAAAGGAAAGGTCAGTTTGATTTTGCTACCGTACGTCTAAACAACGAAGTTGCTAGAATACAATGAAGAGTATACCTTCACTAAAACAGACAGTATATCTTTGACATACGAGAAATATAAACGATAGTACTTACACATGTACCATACAAATGTACCAATACAATACAGCATACAAGGTACCGTAAACAAACGTCGGTACATACATGCATCATACAAAGTACTAGACTAATACATCGATAATCACATGCATGTTACAACGTACCAGAAAATACACAGACACTGAACAAGCGCAAATGATCATGTAGAATATACGTTCTACTCTATCCAGCACTGATACAAACGCCGATTAAACAAATCAATGTTCGTTGGCATATAATCGAGTGCGTATCAATAACACACAGTTGTATCTAAAAGCTACACAAACAATGATAAAATGAAGCTTCACAATGCTAGGATAAATGCAAGAATGCATCAACAATCCACACAAATCAATTCATGTGCTACAATAAGTATGTCGACATGTTTAACAGCTAGAGGTTTCGACATGATCTCTCACGTTACGACATGGATTCTCTATCCATTTGTGACACAATTTCGGTGTTGACACAGTACTCTTATAAAGCATTACAACCATCACGAACAAACACAATATAACAATTGATACAGTACAGGATATATGTCCCGGATACGTTTCCCACATTAGAAAAGCACCATTGGAGACTAGCGAAAGTCAGAATACGCATTAATTCCTGTCTGTTTAAACAACTCCTTTGTTAGAAAACCTAATTCTAACTACATCTTTTGTGTTTCACTTGTAAACCAATAATATTCTCACGAAACTTCACTAACTGATCATGGGTTTTAGCTAATTACTGAAAGCATTTGGTTCACCGAAGTTATAATACGCTAGTTTCGTCGGCTGTAGAGTCACACTAATGTTGGCATCACGAACGTCGATGTCGGTCGCTGGACCAAAGAATGTTTTTTTTTTTTTTACAATAAATCGACAGTTGATCGAACATATCGAGTAATCCTCGTTATACCGTGCACTGTATATCGGGATGGACATTGTGTTTTTAATTTCAGCGATACGTAAACTCTTAGACTCAGTTGTCGCGTTTGCTACGTCGAGGAGTCAAGTTGCCAGTCACCAATTTGAAACGTATTTTAAAGCGTAATCCCAGGATTTCGGTCGGCGTTGCTATCGTAATGATAACTACCCATGTCGCCATGTGATTTCATCACCGCCTGTTACAAGGAATCTGTTAAGCAGATACGGTTTATAAAACGTTCGTCCATATGGACGTATTCAGTCGACTTTGCAATTGCCATTAGTGTGTGAAATACACACAGAGCGCTATAGCTGCGCATTTCTGTCGCTTTATTTCTGTCTCAGTCGGCGCTAAGTTGCGTCGCTTTCGAAAATACTTCGTCTTAGAAGAGAACAAGAGGCGCCTGTGTCAACAAGGGCAGTCACCTTGATACCAGTTAGAATAAGGTTGACCGTAGGCCGCCCGCTTACCTGACCTTTACGATCTAAGACGAATGCCCGTTTTCCGAAAACCTGCGTTGTGAATAACGGCGATGACATTCCCTAGCATAGTGTCCCGGCTTGCCGCAGTTGAAACAAAGCAGCTGGCGTCTTGTGCGGGTGTCGTCTCGGGGAACACGGCGGGTGTTCGTGTTGACAGGTGTCCCGTTACGACGGTCGTTAGTCGCATGAGTGGACGCATCACGGGAGGCAGGGCTGCGCTCTTCAATCTTGACGATTTTCGTGGCCAGCTTCTCCACTGTCGACGAAAGGGAATCAACCATTTTGATTAATGGCGGAGTGGAATCGGAGGCCGGCTTCCCCATCATGCCAACTTCCATCGGCTGCTCGTCCCGTCCGAGGCGTGTGTAAGCGTCCTGTCGCTCACAGAATCGTGTGACATCTACGAATGCTGCTTCTATCGTAGCAGTCGACTGCTCGACGAGTTTTCGTGCTAGTTCGTTGGATTTCAATCATCTAGCGAAGGCTTTAATAAGGAGACGTTCCTCATCGGCGTTGCGGTGTGCCGTAGGATATGTCATATCAGCGATATCTAGAAATCGTCGAGGATACTGGGCAGTTGGTTCGTAAACAGATTGACGAATTTTGTCCAGTTCATCACGTAACACAGCAGATTCATCTGGGTTGAGAAACTGGGCGGAAATATGGTTACGCAAATCGGCCCAAAGAATAGCTGCTCTTCCGACTTGATTTTCAACAATCACACCCTCGATATATCGCTCATGTTCAAATCGTAATGGCCCGGAAATAGTTTTAGTTGCAATTTCGATAATACTGTCCGCACCAACCTGGTTGAAAGCCAACGTAACCTCTCGGATCCAATTTCGAACAGCGGCTGTCGTAGAACCATCGCACGTTTGTGTCTGACGTATTAAATCTCGAATTTGTTCGCGTTGTGTCGTCTTTCGGCTTCTTGTTGTGGCAGTCCTAATGTATAATTTTGAAACTGTGCCGCATCCATTTTGAAATGTTCGTGAACCAATTAACGAAAATAAAAAAAATCACTGTTCGTGTTCGTCCAATGACAAATGTTTCGTTCCGAATAGCGTCAATAGTATAGTGAAACATCACAATTATAAGTTCGAAAGACACATACCTCTCTAATAGATCGTCGCTGGTAATCGTCATGAACTTACGTTTTAAAATACGCTCGTCAGTGTACGCCAAAAAAAATTGCTGCCGTGTGCGACTTGCCAATGTACGTTGTAAAGTGCGTTCACGAGTCAGTGTACATCAAAAAAAATCGCTGGCGCAGCTAGCCAATGTACGCCGAAAAACATCGCTGGCGTCGCTCGCCAATGTAAGATATATGCCTAAACATCACTTAGACACTTAATGTCTAGAAGATTAATACAAAACATGGTTAAATCTGACCGGTAATTTTGAAGCCTAATGCTAAAGCAGGTATGGCCCGCCAGGACCACCCTTACCGATAATTTAGATGCCTAAAAATGTAGTTTTTGCCGGCCCTTGTAATCCCTCCTCCGGGGTATTTATACTCCCAATTTACCAAACTTAGACGCCGTCACTAGATGCACTGTGATTGCTTAAATACCCAATACGCATTACTATTGGTCAACTTGTTAAATCCACCCACCCTCTCAAACGCTGGACAATGACGCCTGCCAGTCTTCCTTGCCCAGTTTGCAAGTTAAACTTTTGAACTCTTGGAGCTGTGTCAAATCCAGGGTTCCCAGGGCTCCCCCTCATTACGTTGACCCCAGAGGTCAGAGCAATTTAGCAAATGTCAGGATTAAAGGGAAGACTGAAGCGTCTAAAACAGTACCATTAATCTTTGACACCATTTGGATTTTGTCCATATCCACTTGGGTGGTTTAACTATAAACTTTTAGAAACCTGTTTTTCTGTTGCTAACATAGGCTTAATACATCGAATAAACCTCCAAATGACTAACTAACATTATCGCATCAAACCTAATTAAATCAAACTGTCCGATACTTTACAGGGTGAAGTGTAAAGCACTTTGTGCAGTTTCAAGGACAGGATACCACGTTACATACGAACGTACCTTTACCTTGACCTTTACATTTTCCCCAAATACTTAATCCTGGCCTTGTGTGTTCGCAAATAAAACAAATTAATATATAATGCATTTTATGTTTTATTTTATTAAAGGGTTGGCTTGTGCAGCAACGCAATATATACGTTAAGTAAACAATAGAAATGTTGCATCAGCATTATCTGCATGGACCAATCTCTAAATGTAAAAGTATTTTATTTCCAGAAAAAGGGTACTGTAAAATACATTTTTATTTGAAATATTCTTTAAAAGAATTTGATTCAAAGAATTTGATTCAATATATTTGTTATTTTAAATATTGTTTTCGAGTATTTTAACCATCCCTGCCGACGCTATTGTACAACGTATTACCGAGTCATGTAACGAGTTTGTGCAGAATTGTGCGACGCACGAATTGTGAGAAACGTAACGATGTAGCTGTAGCGTATCGTTTAGAACGCCGGGCTCTCAATAGAGTGAAACCGATTTCGAATCCTTGAATCCTTGCTGTCGTTTCGAATCTTTGGCAATTTCTTGCCACAGTTCACTCGGTTGTAAAGTGTGTACCCATATGTGTGTACCTGGCTACATACAGAGATGGATATCGGAACGAATGGTCTTCGCGCAGTAATTGCAACATGGCTGAATGCTCCATAGAGAAGTCGAAATGGCGTTGGAATGAACAGGTCTGCCAAGGGGTGAAGAGTAAAGCGTTTTGAGCTGTCCCAATGACGAAATACCGCGCTATATAAGAACGAACCTTTTTAACCCATTTTATTTAAGCCACATTTAAGTGCTAAGATAAATAACGTGCGAGGTCGATCACACGGCAGCGATACAGTGACAAGAAACAGCGGATTGTCGGTAACTTTTTATTTAACTTATGTGTACCTGTCTTTTAGCCACATTTTATGTTAGCTTTTCGATTGATTTTTAATTATTTAGCATTGTCTTGTTAGCGCCTTTGAGCAGGTTGTTAACCCGGATAAACGGCGCATTATAAATGCATAATAATAATTTAAACATGATATATGATCAAAGATACCAATGGCTTGATTATACTGCAACGTTGATAGTGCACAACTGAAGAAATAAGTCAATTGGGCTGGTCATGCCTATGGATCAACCGGATATATTAAATAAAACCTATTCTGCGATCGTCACGTCAATCAATGTAACATAAGTTCAATGATTTCCCTTGCATAAAATACCAACTGACTCAACGCCTACTATAGACACTGTCCAGCTTTTGTGATTGTGATCTATTTTCTCTAGTGAGTTCCTATGGGATATAAGAGACACATATTAAATGATTTAAACAAAGAACAACTTCAGAGTCTCGCTTCTTGGCTGTATTGTTCTTGCGAATACCTGGATTGACGTGTTGCCCCCGACTACCGAGAGGGGCGCTCCTAGTTCCTTCCAGTGCACTCATACCATGAATGTGCACGCCTCTTGATTTCGTATATCCACTGCCTATGCACGTATAATACTAAAATTTATACATTCCATCTTCTTGTTACGCAGTCTATGTCAGCTTGCGGTTATTCATCAACATGTTAACGCTATTCAGAGTAAATGATCACACGATTTGCAAACAAATGTTTAATTCCATACATTTTAATTATTCATACATATTGAATTACTTTTGATTTAGCCAAAAGTATTGAATAATAACAATATATCAAATAAAAAACAAAAGCAATAATACTAAATGTATTATTTTTAAAAGCAAATCAACTCATTTGATTAATCAAATGATATGTAGAAAGTACAGCGGAAAAGAATAAAAATAGGAACTCATGCTACACAAGGGAGCGAGGAACCCTCTCGACATAAGCATGCGAGGAAACCACTCGATATAAGCAAGTGAGGAAACCAATAAAAATAGGAACTCAGCTACACAAGGAAGCGAGGAACCCTCTCGACATAAGCAGGCGAGGAAACCACTCGACATAAGCAAGTGAGGAAACCAGTCGACATAAGGAAGGAAGGAACCCACTCGACATAAGCAAGCGAGGAAACCACTCGACATAATCAAG
Organism: Lamellibrachia satsuma; assembly: GCA_033239005.1. Classification (NCBI taxonomy): domain Eukaryota; kingdom Metazoa; phylum Annelida; class Polychaeta; order Sabellida; family Siboglinidae; genus Lamellibrachia; species Lamellibrachia satsuma. The sequence goes on from BSQZ01000091.1 coordinate 2,084,008, forward strand.
CGAGGAAACCACTCGACATAAGCAAGCGAGGAGTCCACTCGACATAAGCAAGCGAGGAAACCACTCGACATCAGCAAGCGAGGAATCCACTCGACATAAGCATTTGAGGAACCCACTAGACATAAGGAAGGGAGGAACCCACTCGACATAAGCAAGCGAGGAACCCACTCGACATAAGCAAGCGAGGAACCCACTCGACATAAGCAAGTGAGGAAACCACTCGACATAAGCAAGCGAGGAACCCACTCGACATAAGCAAGTGAGGAAACCACTCGACATAACCAAGCGAGGAACCCACTCGACATAAGCAAGCGAGGAACCCACTCGACATAAGCAAGCGAGGAACCCACTCGACATAAGCAAGCGAGGAACCCACTCGACATAACCAAGCGAGGAATCCACTCGACATAAGCAAGCGTGGAACCCACTCGACATAAGCAAGCGAGGAACCCACTCGACATAAGCAAGCGAGGAACCCACTCGACATAAGCAAGCGAGGAACCAACTCAACATAAGCAAGTGTGGAACCCACTCGACATAAGCAAGTGAGGAAACCAATAAAAATAGGAACTCATGCTACACAAGGGAGCGAGGAACCCTCTCGACATAAGCAAGCGAGGAAACCACTCGACATAAGCAAGTGAGGAAACCACTCGACATAAGGAAGGAAGGAACCCACTCGACATAAGCAAGCGAGGAAACCACTCGACATAATCAAGCGAGGAAACCACTCGACATAAGCAAGCGAGGAATCCACTCGACATAAGCAAGCGAGGAATCCACTCGACATAAGCAAGCGAGGAACCAACTCGACATAATCAAGCGAGGAAACCACTCGACATAAGCAAGCGAGGAAACCACTCGACATCAGCAAGCGAGGAACCCACTCGACATAAGCATTCGAGGAACCCACTAGACATAAGGAAGGGAGGAACCCACTCGACATAAGCAAGCGAGGAACCCACTCGACATAAGCAAGGGAGGAACCCACTCGACATAAGCAAGCGAGGAAACCACTCGACATAAGCAAGTGAGGAACCCACTCGACATAAGCAAGTGAGGAAACCACTCGACATAACCAAGCAAGGAACCCAATCGACATAAGGAAGGGAGGAATCCACTCGACATAAGCAAGCGAAGAACCCACTCGACATAAGGAAGCGAGGAACCCACTAGACATAACCAAGCGAGGAACCCACTCGACATAAGCAAGCGTGGAACCCACTCGACATAAGCAAGCGAGGAAAACACTCGACATAACCAAGTGAGGAACCCACTCGACATAAGCAAGCGAGGAACCCACTCGACATAAGCAAGTGGGGAATCTACTCGATATAAGCACGCGAAGAATTCACTCGACATCAACAGGCGAGGATCCACTTGTCATAAACAAGCGAGTGAGGAACCCTCTCGATATAAACAAGAGTAGAAAACACTTGGCATAAGGAAGCTAGGATCCCACTTGACATAGGCAAGCGAAGAACCCACTCGATTTAAGCAAGCAGGAACCCACTTGACAAAAGGAAGCGAGGAACGAACCCTCCAGACATGACCAAGCGAGGTACCCACTCGACATGAACAAGCCAGGAACCCTCAAGACATGCCCAAGCGAGTGACCCACTTGATATATGCAAGCGAGGAACCCTCGAGACATGACCAAGTGAGGAAACCACTCGATATGGATGACTAAGCTTGTCCCCCTTTGCCCCAATCCTTATCACCCTTTGACCCCACCTGCTCTCCCCTTTGACCCATAGCGACACCCTTGATATGCCACAGAAAACAATGAGTAAAATTCGAATGTTACAGCAAGTGCACGCAGTGTTGTCCTTACACTGCATGTACAAGTATTTGCTATCCCGTCAACACGAGCAGTTTTTCATAAGTCCTCACGTGACATGTGTAGGTTAAGGTTTTTTATGCGATACGTGATGGGACAACTTGATTAATTTATTTAGTTACATTAATCTTGGATTTGTTTAAATTAGCCTTGGATTAGTTTAAATTAATTAAATTAACTTATATTTTGGAAGTTAAGTAATTTAGGTAACGATTATTTTTTTCTGATTAATGACTGACACTTTGAATGACCCTTAAATGAATTGGTTTTACCTCCGATGTTGTGCACCTTTCTCACTAGGAGGATCGAATTACCCGAACTGAATAACGTCTCCTGAAGCATGACACATCCAAGGAGTAGTGATCTGTGGCACGGACGACTACAGCACATAATTTACTCAATTACGCTCGTGTTTAGTTCGTATATATGCAACTGAATTTCTTATGAATTCATGTTGAATTTCCAATGCAGTGATACTAACACCGTCAGCCTTCGTTCAAGCGACACGTATTTTTATCTAACGGTTACACGTTGCTGATTGAAAGTCTATCATGCACGTGCATTCTTGAATAAATCACATGCATGTATCGATCGTTGGTATATTGCATTGTATGATAACTTGCACACACTTCTCCAAATGCTTATGTAGAGACCTTAGAATGTATGACGCATGCGTGCGTTGAGCATATTTGTCAACTTAGTGTTTAGTTCGTACATATGCAACTTAATTTCTTATGAATTTATGTTGAATTGCTACTGTTGTGAAACTAACACTGTCAGCCTTCATTCAAACGACACGTATTGTTTTCTAACGGTTACATTATTGAATAAACCAGATGCAATGTGTGTATCGGTCGTTGGTATATTTCATTGTATGATAGCTTGCACACACTTCTCCAAATGCTTACGTAGAGAATTTAGACTGTATTACACATGCCCGCGTTGAAAGCTGTATATATTTCTCAACTTATATAAATCTACAACTGAGGTGGTCTCTCCAGTTGATGTACATTTACCGTAGTTAAAAGAAAGAATACACATACACATAAGTAATATAACGACAAACCACCCAGGGGTAGTTCAAATTGTATTTCGCGAATAATATATATATTAAAATGTTTATTTAAAATATAAATTTTTTTAATTTACTTTGAAAAACTTTTTTTGTGGAGAATTTTCAAATACTTCATCCTGGCCTTGTATGTTCACAAATAACAAATATAAAATACATTTTATGTTTTATTTTATTAAAGGGTTAACTTGTGCAGCAACGTAATATGTATGTTAAATAAACAATAGAAAGTTGCACCAGCATTATCTGCATGCACAACTCTCTAAATGTAAAAGTATTTTATTTCCAGAAAAGGTTATTTTAAAATATATTTTTATTTTAAATATTCTTTATACTAATTTTATTTAAAATATTTGAGGTGTTTTTATTTTAAATATTGTTTTCCAGTGTTTTAACCATCCCTGCCGACGCTTTGGACAGCGTATTACCGAGTCCTGTAACGAGTTTGAGCAGAATTATGCGACGCACGAATTGTGAGAAACGCAACGAGGTAGCTGTAGTGTATCGGTTAGACCGCCGGGCTCTAAAGAGAAGTCATTGGCGTATCGAGAGCCCTTTTTTAAAGACGTGAAACCCGCCCTTCACGCAAACGCACACAAGCAAGAGCGCCTTTTCTTGTGGACGCGTCCGTGATTATAGCAATTATGCTGATAACATATCGGCGTGGGACTCATTGTCATATTCGCTACGGTGGGCCTCTCGTTTCAGTAGAGCCTCCCTAGTAGAGGCGTGTATGACGCAATGATGTCCTCGGGGGGGTCCAACGAGCACTTTTTTTTAGACAAAGTTTTAACTTAACTGTAAAACACCATGAGGCTGCTAATCTCTCTCCGAAGCTACAAGAACTCCAACTTAAGACCCTTCATCTTCTCAGGGACACTGCTTTCCCGATTGTTTTTGTTCTTCTTTGCAAATCTCGCTGCTCATCGTTGTACTTTCTAGATTTCTTTGATGTTTTGTTGTGTATATGAATCCCTTGCGGAGCTCGCATACTCTAGAAGCGGAAGAACCTGGTTTGTGCACGGGGGCATGCAATTCGGACACCAGATTCTCTGAGAGACTATGAAATATAATTAACTTTCTGCCGTTTCCGAAACCGCTCAGCAATCGACAGAAATAGTTTATATGGATACGACGGAATGTCTGACAGCTTCACATTTGCAGCGGACATGTTTGCTGTTAACTTGTTGTTGTGGTTACTAGTCAAAAAGTTGCGTAATGGATCTATTCAATTCATGAGGAGTTGGCTTTATTCTCGTATGTGCAGACCTTCTCGTGGTCACTTGCTTACTTACTTAATTCTCTTCGCTCAAAATAGAACGTAGGGCATAAACGATACTTCTCCAACGCACTCTATTGTTTGCAGCTTTCTTCATTTCTTTCCAGGTGGTTCTCTCTTCTTAAGATTCCTACATTTTGATTGATGTTATCATATGTGAATACTCTCACTAAAATATTTAATTTTAAATGAGTTGTTTCAACTGTTGTCACGCGCACTTTATATACCACAACTGTGAATCAGACTAGGTGTATCTAGTTGTTGAGACACACATTTCGTACATCACAATTAAGTAGTGTTGGTTAGGTAGTTAGTTAGTTATATAGCTAGTTAACAGCTACACATTGTTAGTTAATTTATTTTCTGAAGGCTGGATGTTTGAATGGTGCGGACAGTTTATAGCTGACTACATAAAGTTTGCTTTATGCATTAATCTCCCCATCTATGTTGATCGTACGTTCTCATGGTGGCTGGGTGGCTAGCGTGTGAGTTGATTTTTTTATTTTTCTTCATGCTGCGAAATATTGAACTGAAGATCGACACCATAAATAATCACCATGCACAAATGTCATATTTCGCAAATCCATCCTTTAAAAAAGACCTTTTGGAAATCCCCTTGATTTCTTAAAGACGTTTACATTGTAATGACCACGAGTACTACAATGTTCGAACCAGCTATATTCGTTCGCCGTGAAAACGGAACATATCGTCTGGTTACTGTGATTCCAGTATACATCAGTAGTATGTCTACGCAACTAAATCACGTCGATACACCAGTAAATATTAGTGCTAGTGTAGTTTTTTGGGCCGTTGAACCTATAAAGGAAACAGCATGTGATACCGATCTGGTGACTTAGCCGGATAACGGAACAATCAAAATGATCGCAAACACGTCCTGCCACGTGTAAACTACAACACTTACGACGCTGCATTTTGGGGTATGAACTTACATGTACGCAACTATACAAGGTTTGGAATTACGGTTGGTGAAGGGTTTGTGTCAAAAATACACTACAACTTTAGGGTGTTATTCAGCTTTTACTTAATTCATTCACAGTGGTTTAGCAGACGTAACTAGTTATGTTAATGAAAATGTCCCTTAAAGTTATCAGTGATACTATCATACTTTTCTGTAGGTCATTTATTTCTTTGGGGATTTTCTCCAAACGATATAATTTCGCATGTTGTGGCTATTTTTTCACATTGACAAGAAAGTTTTAAATATTGTAACTTACCCAAATATGACAAATTCCACATTTGGCTAAACTACAATATTATATAGTATTTCATCTACAATCTATAAATAAATTGCTAATTTGTTCTGCAAACTTCTACTGGAACTACACAATTCAAAACAAGCATACAATAGCCACCCCCAGCGTGGAATCCAGTTTTTGGGACTGTTCAAAACACTTTACACTATACACAATGGCAGACCTGTTCATTCCAAAACCATTTCGACTTCAATGAGAAGCTTTCAGCCACGGTGTAGTTACTGTGCAAAGACTATTCTTTCAAATATTCACCTCAGTTTGTAGCCAAGTACTAATTCACACAGTTGATTGAACTGTGACAACGTGGGATGAACGAAATTGCCAAAGCTTCGAAACGGCAGCAAGAAGATTCGAACCCGTGTTCTCTCGAATGAAAGTCCGGCGTTCTGACTTGTCACCACCGCTTCCACAATACTCCCATTCTCTACAATACAGGCCCTGCTTGTTATGTATTTTATTTACATACGAAACGGAAATACCTAGCAGCGAGCATGCGGTAAAGCCAGTGCGCCGCTACACGGTCATACAAAATGTTGCCTGTCCCACAGAAAACAAACCCAGCGTTGTCAGCGTTTAATCATGGAGAATAAAGCGAAGTTACCGCTGTCAAACCCAGCTGACGTATGCCGAAGTCACAGCTAGTTTATTCATTTAATCTTCGCCAAAGCCACAAACCATACACGTAGTTAACATGATGTTATCGCAACAGTACTGAAAACACTCTGAAAGGAAGAGCTTTGCATATCAAGTACGGCCGTCATCATTAATTTGAACACGGCTTCATATCGCCGACAATCCGCTTCTTGTTGTCATTATATCGCTATAGTATGTTATTTTAGTAATATTTAGTTGTTCGTCGTTGATACTGGTAGACTGGCTAATTTTGTATCGGCGGCTAACGGACATTCTACAGTGGTCAGTGTTGGTTATGTCACCAGTGGAGGACTGTTTGTGAGTCTCCTTCTTCTGACGTATTCTGTGTGGAAACATATCACGTTTAACAGTGTGTGCGCATCCGTGCGTGATGAAGGGGTCATGAACTAATGATGTACTCAACGACTGGGGTAACAGTGACAGTGTACGTTGTGCGTACGCTGGGGAGCATGGGTCTAGGCTTCTGCGCACCGTACTGAAGGCGGATCGCGACCGCGATATTTTTTGCCGTGTAGACACTTCCGTTGCGTTCGCGTTCGCGATCCTACGTCGGAGGATGATCGCTATTGCGATCGAGCGAGTTTCCCGATCGAGGTGTGCCGTGTAAATGAGATCACGATCACGTTCTTGAAGTGCGTGAGAACAAATGTTAACGACGACGTTGCTTACATCATTTTATTTTATAAAGCTGTCGATACTTAGTTCTGGATTTGCTTTTGTACATGATAAGCACAGAATTGAAAAATTGACGAATCAGTCCAGACCAGAAATAGTGGGATCGCGATCGCTAACAACGTTGTGTAAACGCAACTTCCGGTCCTATCTATTGCGATGGTGATGCGTTAGCGCCGTGTAAACGAGGTATATGCTAATGCAGAGTGGAAAATTTGCATTCTTTAGAATATCAATTTCTTGTCCAATAGGTTTTGATTCAAGGCGTTTTTTAACATACAAAGTGGGGGGCAATGCCCCCCCAGCCATTTCAATTGCCCCCCCAGTCAAACCAACTTGCCCCCCCAATGCGTGCCCCCATTCTCCTTAACCAGCCCCTTGTATTAATGTAGGTCTTAATTTGTATTCTTTTTGTTAGTGTGTTTTAGTTAATTTTCATTGGTGGCAAAATCAAAAAAGTTCCAAAGTTAAAGAAGGGCAATATGTCTACAAAAGATCAATTTATTGATATGGGAATGTAATAGCATCATAGCAATAACAGTGACGTATTGCCGAATGGCTTCTTCGTACAGTTCATCCGAAGAACTGAAAACGTGCTTTGGCATAGCCATACCATAGCCATGGTGACCCACCATGCCAAAATGAGACACTTCTCTAAAAAATTGTCATTGTCTTTTATTGCATATTCGAATAGAGCACATTCAGAGGTAAAAAATTATACCTCAATGTTATCTATATTCACATTATTTCCAGAGATACAGCAATTTGAATGTTGAAAATGTGAAAAGTATGGTTTCGAGAAAAACAGCTTCAAAGTTTTCACTCTGTATTTGTAATAATTGTGATACAAGTCCTTGAGTACATAGTTTTATTTGTGTTGAAGCTACATGCATGACATTTTTATTAGTTCACAAATACTAATGTCACTGCAAACTTGACATACATTTTGGTATAAACATTATTTTTTAAATAGTAAATAATTATATTAGTTAAAAATATAGAAAATCAATAAACCATGCCTGATAACATTTTTACCATTTGTGGCTAGATACACTAACATCCATAGTATCGAACGAAAGAGGAAACATGAACACTTAAAAAAAACCACATTTTGCATAAATTATGTAAATTAGGATCCAAGATGGCCACCAAATGTAATGTATATAATGTTTAAAGAAGTGCTTATAAACACGTACGCAATGTGCACATACAAAACATAATTTTTGAAAGACAATATGATTCATGCTAACTCTTGTCTAGTTAAAAATATATACCTGGGTAATTATATAATTATAATAAAGAATTACGTAAATTAAGTTAATTAAGATATCTACTTCCTCGTCCGGGTATGAGTCAATTAACCCTCTCTTCAAAGTTATCCTTGCTAGCCAAACTTTTGTTACTAAATACATTAACATCCATGACATCAAACGAAAGAGGAAACATGGACATTTAAGAAAAAACAAATTTTGAAAAAATTAGGTAAATTGGGATCAAAGATGGCTGTTAAATGTAATTTATCTAAATAATACAGAGATTTCATTGCGTTCAGAATCATCAAATTGCTAAATGCAAGGCTTGCCATCCCAAAGACGGCAGTTGAGTGGCATTGCATTTCTGGTGAGTGAATCTTTGCATTCGTATAGCGTTGCAGCATGTTGTATTCTGCAGCAGATGTGCTGTTGGGAATGTAGTCACCAGGAGGTCTATCATCCAACTCTTCATTGCGAGACACCTCAACGACAAGTGGCATTTCCTCCTCACTCTCTGAAGCGCTATCTTCATCCTCATTTTCTTTAAAATAAAATTATAGACTGTGACCATGCACTAAAACTGAATAAAGTAGTACAGACTACAGTATTATTAAAGCTGAAATATGCTTTCATTTGTTATGATTATTCATTTTTAGTCTGCAGTGGCCTAATTGCCCAAAATAATTTTATTTGGCCATGACATGGACATGGCTATCAAATAAATTGTAACAGTATTATGCATATGCTGCTTAGCCTATAGCCATAGTAGGGGACATCATAATATTATGCCATAGCCAGACATACCGTATGCCATCATTATGATTATAGGCATGCCATAGCATAGGCATAGCCAGGACATAGCCATGGCCCATGTAACGATGTTGCTTTCTTAATAAACATTACTCATTCGAGCGTTAGGAATGTTTATAAAATGCGGTTTTTTACACTCAAAATGTTTAATAATTTACACGTTCAACATATTACTATTCGTTTGACCATTGTACATGATTGTTGTACTTATTGCATCTTTACAATGGCGAAAATGAGATGGGCCCGGATTCTAGAAGTCCCAAAAATACTCACGTCACTGTCATGCGTGAAATAATCGATCACCACATCTCTAAGGCTTGCATCACGACGTCCACAGCGAGCTGCTTCATTTAGCAAATTGGAAACTATATTCTCTTTGTTCAAATCCATATCAAATTAGTAAAATAGTAGCGAAGTTGGAAGCGACAGCAACGTAAACAAGTAACCGGAAGTTGACCAGACCGGGCTTTCAGGACAATTAGCCAATCGGAGACACGGAAAGTGGTCACGCGGGAAAGCACAGCTGCCAGGAAATCCTCATTAACATGCATATTTGAGGGAAAGTCTTTATCGAAAATGGTGTCAATGCTTAGAATAGAAATCCCCCTTTCCGGTGATATCTGACATGGCGCGCTCGAAGAAAGTTTACTTGGAGTACTCTTGAAGAGAAAATGGACCATTTTCATGCCTAAAACAATGCCAGTCATTAAAACGAAGTTGGATAGGTGTCACAAAACAAATTTATTATTAATTTATTATTAGAAGTGTTTACTTATGACGTCAGTGTTCCGGTTCTAGAATAGCTAATGATTATGTATATGTAAATATGTGTACCTGCATGTTACTGTTTGTTTCAATTGTGTATAATTCAACAAGACGTGTCATCACATTTTACACGATTGAGCCGCGTGCAATCCAGTTCTTTACAGTGATGTTGAAATAGCTGTTAACATAAACCGGTGTCCTGGCCGCGAAATTGCGAAACGTACCCGGTATAGCACAGGCGAGACTAAACCTCGCCCATTCGCTATTACCACTGGTCGAGAGCGAGCGGGCGGGGATTAACGATGTATCAACAACCTGACAGTTGGCTGTTTTTTGTTCAAATAATAACTAAACCTGGCAAAGTGTGTGTAGTGTCCAAGCAATTGGAAATGTTTAACAAATATCACAAAATAATCACATTTTAATAATGATCCCTCTTGTAGGTAAGATGATACAAACATCATAACAGCCATAAACCTGTCAGGGTAGATTTTGATTAAGGCAGTAACCGAGCCAATTCATTCTCCGCATCTTTGAGAAATCGAAATTTTAAGCATGGTAACTCAAATAAGCATATTGTATACATACCAAACAAATAAACTTTAAAATGTATGAGTAGTTGATAGTGTTCTACATGTGAGATGGAAAGTTGGCGGTCAGCAGGGACATCAACTTTGGAAAATTGTTACTCAAAAGTTGGTGGTGCACATATTAACATAAAATGTAATCAACATTTGCACATGTCAGTTTTGGAAGTACCTATTTTCTATATTTTGATTTGTTATGTACTTAGCCAACCATTTCATTGATTGACGTGGTATGCATGTTTTGTATTACTCTCTTTTCTGCCTTAAGCCTATATCTTCAGTATATTTATGTCTAGAGTCTAGAGCATGTCGCCGCTCGGATTGTAATTCCACTATACAAGTGTTTCAAATAGACATGCTGAGTTAGTTATTACATTTAACCATTTAATTTGCCCAGGTCGATATCCTGCCAGTCATGCCTAAGAGAGACAGAAATGCAAAACAAAGACAAGAAGATCTACAGAAATATGCCACAAAATGTCAACTCCTAGACACAATTTTTCGACGCAGCCTCAATGACTCATTGCCAGAAATACCCACAATGCCGCCAGGGAACTATGATCCGTCCGCTGCCATCACATCTGATGACACTCCCAAAGATAAAGTGTACCACCAGTCATAGAGATATTGCCTTTGTCGTGTTCTCGCCCGATAACCAGTTCATCAAGCAGCCATGATCCGTCCACTGCCATCACAGCTGACCACACTCCTGGCGACAAAGATCACCACCTTACCCAGACACTTGGAAACCGACAACGCAACTTCACACCAGATACCGTCAAGTTCCCGCACACCGACGTACAAAGGAATTCCGTTAACTATTGCAGATGTTGTCAACAAATTCCCCGAGCTTCGTTCATATTCGGCAAAGAAATGTAGCCGAACAAGGGCTCACATTCTATGTACAACATGTCAGGAGTATGAAGAGATGGCAAAGAAAAGTTGGCACTATGCCAATCGCAAGAGGCGTCAGGACGGACTGTAGTGATAAGCTGGAAAGGGTCATTGACCATATGACCTCTGAACCGCACATGGCAGCTACAAGCAAGAAGAAGATGGACGAAGCCTAGGAAGAGTGCACAACGTCGCATCCATGGCTACGCGCACTCACTGCTTACAATAAGACTGTTTTTGCAATGTTTCTGCGAATGGGCGTCGACGTATACAACGACTGTCTAATCGAAACGGTCTCCGCCCGATCGTGGCCGATACGATCTCTGGCTTGTTTGGCGTCGAACCATCTGTTGGCTACTATGCGACAAAATGGCGCAGATGTGGAATTTGTTCCATTCACGCCCGCGTCTAGCGATCTACACTACAGGGATCCGAACTACAACAAGCAGATGCTGGATGTCATATACCAACTAGAGAAAGTGCGTCTGTCTCAAATGTTCAACCGATGCACGTGTGCAGATTGATGGCAGCGGTGACAGGCAAGTGTTGGACCACAAGTTTTTAAGTGGACGGATGGCGAATAGTGATAGTAGCGTAACGAGTTTGTTCGTTGTCATGCATTCGCCAGAGAAGAACGGCGCCCTTGGACTACTGGAAGCAGTGAACAAAACTTTTGATCTGACCGGAGGTAAAGACTCGAAGCTCGTCGGTGTCACCACTGACGGCGAATCGGCAAACACTGGCAGACATGGTGGGTTATGGCGTTTGCTTGCTGACCAAGTGCAGAGAGGTCTGGCAACTTTCTGGTGGCTGCTCACCGGTCGGACTTAGCCATTGAGTCGGTCGTCAGCACCGTACCGGAGCTGGGCATCTGGAAGTCTAATCTACTGAGGCTCGTACGATTATTCCGGACGCCGAGAAGGATGAAGATGTTGTCAGCGCAAGCCGGGAATGTCAAACAGTTCCCCTGGCACCACGATGTCAGGTTTGCCCAGCACGAGCTGCAGCTGGTGGATGCTGTGCTGAATAACCTACCAGCCTGCAGTAATGTGTGGGAACAGATGCAGGCACCAGAAAGTACCAGCGATAGAAAGGAGAAGGCTGAAACCAAAGGGTTTCTGAGAATGTGGAACCACCAACAGAAGTGGATCACCTCACTGATGGGCGATTTCGTGGAGATATTTGAAACACTCCAGAAGAAGTTGCAAAGGAGTGATTTCATTATCATTAATTCTATACCGAGATGCAGTCGTCAGTGTGCAATATATATATATATATATATATATATATATATATATATATATATATATATATATATATATATATATATATATATATATATATATATATATATATATATATATATATATATATATATATATAATTATATATATATATATATATATAATTATATATAATATATATATATATATATAATTATATATAAATATAAAGCTTTCATACATTCCTAAGGGTTATGTAAATAATCATTAATAATGCGTAAGCTGCCCTTTTTAACCATTTGGAGTGCCCTTTTAGGACGTTGCCCCCCCCCAGTGAAAATTCAATAAAAAACGCCCTGTTCTGATTGTTCGCAAGAACTGGGTACTCTATTAAATATTTTTCCCGCATCCACTATCCATCGATGCGTTTCTCATAATTCGTGCGTCGATACTAGACTAGGTAATAGCTAAACCCGAAAAAGTCTAATCTACTGAGGCTCGTACGATTCTTCCGGACGCCGAGAAGGATGAAGATGTTGTCAGCGCAAGCCGGGAATGTCAAACAGTTCCCCTGGCACCACGATGTCAGGTTTGCCCAGCACGAGCTGCAGCTGGTGGATGCTGTGCTGAATAACCTACCAGCCTGCAGTAATGTGTGGGAACAGATGCAGGCACCAGAAAGTACCAGCGATAGAAAGGAGAAGGCTGAAACCAAAGGGTTTCTGAGAATGTGGAACCACCAACAGAAGTGGATCACCTCACTGATGGGCGATTTCGTGGAGATATTTGAAACACTCCAGAAGAAGTTGCAAAGGAGTGATTTCATTATCATTAATTCTATACCGAGATGCAGTCGTCAGCGTGCAATATATATATATATATATATATATATATATATATATATATATATATATATATATATATATATATATATATATATATATATATATATATATATATATATATTATTATATATATATATATATATATATATATATAATTATATATAAATATATATATATATATATATATATATATAATTATATATAAATATAAAGCTTTCATACATTCCTAAGGGTTATGTAAATAATCATTAATAATGCGTAAGCTGCCCTTTTTAACCATTTGGAGTGCCCTTTTAGGACGTTGCCCCCCCAGTGAAAATTCAATAAAAAAACGCCCTGTTCTGATTGTTCGCAAGAACTGGGTACTCTATTAAATATTTTTCCCGCATCCACTATCCATCGATGCGTTTCTCATAATTCGTGCGTCGATACTAGACTAGGTAATAGCTAAACCCGAAAAAGTTGTACAGTGGCGTCGGCAGGGACGGTTGAAATAATCGAAACAAATATCTCAAATAAAAAATTGTTTTAAATAAAAAACTTTTAAGGAGTATTTCAAATAAAATGTACTTTAAAATTACACTTTCTCGGGAAGTAAAATACTTAAACAATTAATGGCTAATGCTGATGCAAATTCTTTATTGTTTATTTAACGTACATATTATGTTGCTGCACAAGTTAACCCATTAATAAAATAAAACAATAAAACGTTGGAAACAATATGCTCTAGTCGTCTATGCAACATATCACTACTCCTTGAAGGCGCGATACTGCTAGACACGTTCGAGCCGTTCCAATACATAGTCATCGATTCCGTCAGTGTTGCCACTGAGCAGCCCATCGTTGTCAGTTTCATCGAAGACGGTCTCCTCGTCCGTGTCTTCAGCTCGCATAATTCGTTCCGCCTATGAAATTAGAGCGTTAAACGCCACATAATGATACTGAGAGAGTGAGATTGCATCATTGCGTCGTCTACAGCAAAAGGGAATAAATTCATCAGACCATAAATGAAATGACATTTTAGTGTGAGGACATTCACTCCACAGGGGTAACATAACAAAAAAAAAACGGGTTGTCGGCGATCTGAAGCCGTGTTCAAGTTAATGACTGCGGCCGTATTTGATATGTGCATTTGACGGTTAGACGTCATGACTAAGTTATATTGTGGCACTGAACTGTTTTTATTTAAATAAGATAATTATTTAAATCAGATTGATAGATACTGCGATGAAAATTAATTTCCACAAATTTCCATTATTTTATCATCGTTAAGCCAATTTGCGAAACATCTCTCAGACACCTAAGCTACAGCTCTTACAAACTAAATAATTGGATACCCAGTTTTGTTTTTGCCATAAATTTGGCAATGTGGCGCCATTACTGAAAGGCCATTGTGGCACTGGACACTTTTATATTTAGTTTGTTGTATTTAAATTATAACATTATTTAAAAGATTTATAGTAGCTGGAACTATTTAATGCTATGCTAACTTAATAAACACTATAAGTCTAATGTGTTTCAAAACAGAAAATTGTTTACTGAATAAAAATCGAAGGCCAGAATGAGCCCACTCACAAAGATGTCCCATGCCACTCAGTCATTGGCATACATCTCCAACATAGACAACCCCCCAACACACATTGCACACTCCCGATGAGCCCACTGGCGACACCCTCCACATTGCACCCGTCCTTCACCCTTCCTACTTTCCCAATATATCTCTGCACAACATAAGAACCTGCATAATTTACTAATTATGGTGCGTAATAGGCTAATGTGCTTTACATATTATTAATACATTTCTTTGTGATTTAAACAGTATGGCTAAGTATACATATTCACATTATGAAACTATGTAATTAATGTTCATACATTGCAGCAAGGCCTACGTCATTAACACATTATCTATGACGTGCACAGCAACTGCGACCGCGGGGCCCACCTTGGCTTCTTGTAAAGAGTATTGGCCAGATGAAGTTTTGGTTTCAACGCGTGCATACACTTCAAAATGGACATGCTTATTCAACTAAATATATAATTTCCTTATGCATACCGCATTTATGGGAAATAACCGGGATATTTTTTATATGGCGTTTGTAAACACGCCAAATATATTAAAAAGTACCAACATCTCACATTTGTAACTCACGGTTTTCGATTCGCGCCCAATTGACATGTATGACGTTGGTTAGTGTCCCTCTGCGCGTATTTAAGCACTACTACTGTTTGTTTACCACAGGGTAGCTACCATGGTGGGGTCCACTTTGGTCGAGCGGCCCACTTTACCCTAATTTCCCCTATTGGCATAAAGGCGATGTCCGCTTTGCCACGGCAACTCAGGTCGGCGTCCGTGGCAAAGGCAAAGACGTGAAAGATGGCAGTTATGATACACATATATTGTGTGGTAAATGTTAACATTTAAACTGGTCGCTTCAATAGTATCACGCACTAGTCTCACGATGGCCGATTTGCGCTTAGTAATTTTAGAAAAGTTGCTCACGTATTTCAAAAGGGGCTTAGCAGCAACTTAATTTTTTTTAGATCATTAAGGTAGATTAGTTTTTACTGCCGCTTGCAATTATACATAAGGAGTGCAAAAACGCGATGCAGCTATGATAAACAAACAACGAACACTTTGTAGATGTGCACTGTGATGGATCGAACAGCACGAACTATTTTACCCAAACATTCTATCTTCGCCGGCAACAATGCACCCAGCCGCAGCTTCACGGCGTCTTGATCACTATTAGCCACATAAACACAACAATGGCGTCTGTGTCTGGAGTCCTGTAAGACCACAATTGTCATCTGTCCATTAGAAACCGCAGAATCACGACGGCTATGCTATAGCTATACAAACATAACAATGGCGTCTGTGTCTAGAGTCTTGTATTACAGTGTTTGTTTCGCCACAACCCACGTGATAAGCCCAAGCTCAGCAATGTATAGTTTGACACTGTTTTTTCTTCTAAAGGCCATAACCTCTGCTGCGTGTGTATATTGCTGTGGGCTCCACGTAAAAGAAAAAGTTCTACTCGGACACACAGAGAGGGGTGTCGTACAACTTCGAAGGTGTTCACTGGACTGATCTTCAAGGCGTTAACAATTATAAACAAAATACATGGCGTTACACCAAGCTCTGTGTATGTGTTTGTGTGTGGAGTGCGCCCGCGCCTGTGTGTGTGTGTGTGTGTGTGTGTGTGTGTGTGTGTGTGTGTGTGTGTGTGTGTGTGTGTGTGTGTGTGTGTGTGTGTGTGCACGCGCGCGTACGCGACTAACCCTCAACGCAAAGGAACTTCTGAAATATCAGCAGTTGCTCTAGACGACGGCAAGCATGAAATACAGTTGTTTTCGCAATACCGAAATTGGAATATTTGTGTTTCTAATTAGCCATGTTATACGAAATACTCATATTCAAATAATGTAGTAGACTTATTTCCAAAACAATACCTTAAACATGATACATGATCAAAGAAACCAATGACTTGGTGATACTGCCACGTTGATAGAGCACAACTGAAGAAATCAACTGGGATGGTCATGTTTATGAAATAGCCCGATCTATTAGAAAAACTATTCTGCCATATTTACATCAATCAATGTAACAGATGTTTGATGATTTCCCTTGCATGAAATACAAACTGACTCAACGCCTACGATAGACCCTGTCCAGCTTTTGTGATTGTGATATATTTCTCTAATGACTTCCTAAGGGATGTAAGAAACATTAATAAGAGACACACGTACTATGATAAAAAAACAGCAACTTCGGAGTCTCGCTTCCTGGCTGTATTGTTCTTGCGAAAACCTGGATTGACGTGTTGTCCCTGACTACGGAGGGTTGCTCCTACTTCCTTCCAGTGTACTCATACCATGAATCCACTGTCCATGCACCTATAATACTAAAGTTTACACATTCCCTCTTCTGGTTATGCTGTCTAGTTCAGCTTGTAGTTATATATCACCATTTTTAACGCTATTCAGAGTATATGATCCCACGATTTGTAACAAAAAAATTAACCCATACATTTGTATTATTCATATACATTGAATTACTTTTGATTTAGTCAAAATTATTGAATCATAACAATATATCAAATAACAAAAGCAGTAATATCAAATGGATTACTTTAAAAGGAAATCAACTCATTGGATTAATAAAAATATGTTTATGTATATACGAACTCCTGCGATACAAGGAAGCGAGGAACTAATTCGACATCAGCAAGCGAAAAACCCACTAGACATAAGGAAGCCAAAAACCCACTCGACAAAAGCAAGCGAGGAACCCAAGAAACATGACCAAATGACCAAATGAGGACCACACGAAACAAAAGGACGCGAGGAACGCACGAGACATGACAAAGCGATGAACCCACGAGACATGACAAAGCGAGGAAAGGAAACCACGAGACATGACAAAGCGAGGAAATCACGAAACACGAGAAAGCGAGTGATCCAGTGACTATGTATTCTAACTGTGTACTGTGGGTGCAGTGACTATAAATTGTAGCTGTGTACTGCGAAATGTTTGAACAGTGAACATATATTCTAGTTGTGTACTGCGAGTATAGTGACTATGTATTCTAGCTGTGTACTATGGGTACAGTGACTATGTATTCTACCTGTGTACAGTGGGTACAGTGACTATGAACTGTAGCTGTATACTGTGGGTACAGTAAATATGTATTCTACCTGTTTATTGTGGGTACAGTGGCAATGTATTCTAGCTGTGCACTGTGAGTACAGTGACTATGTATTCTAGCAGTGTACTATGGGTACAGTGACTATGTATTATAGCTGTGTATTGTGGGTACAGGGACTATGGGTTCTAGCTGAGTACTGTGGGTACAGTGACTATGTACTGTACTTGTGTACTGTGGGTACAGTAACTATGTATTCTAGCTGTTTATTGTGTGTACAGTGACTATGCATTCTAGCTGTGATCTGTGGGTACAGTAAATATGTATTCTAGCTGTGTACTATGGGTACAGTGACTATGTATTATAGCAATGTACTGTGGCTACAGTGACTATATATTATAGCTGTTTATTGTGTGTACAGTGACTATGCATTCTAGCTGTGTTCTGTGGGTACAGTAACTATGTATTCCAGTTTTGTACTCTGGGTACAGTAGCTACGTATTCTGCTGTGTACTGTGGGTACAGTGACTAAGTCTTCTATCTGTGTTTTCTGGGTTCAGTGACTGGGTACTCTAGCTGTGTACTGTGGGTACAGTAACTATGTATTCAAGCTGTTTATTTTGTGTACAGTGACTATGCATTCTAGCTCTGTTCTGCGGGTGCAGTAACTATGTATTCCAGTGAATATGCATTCTAGCTGTGTATTTTGGGTACAGTAAAAATGTATTCTAGCTGTGTGCTGTGGGTACAGTGACAATGCATTCTAAATGTGTTCTATGGGTATAGTTATTATGTATGTTTTACTATGTGTTCTATTTGTGCACTGTGGGTAGAGTGACTATGTATTCTAGCTGTGTTCTGTGGGTACAGTGATTATGCATTCTAGATGTATACTGTGGGTAATGTGACTATGTATTCTTGTTGTGTACTGCGGGTACAGTAACTATGTATTCTAGCTGTGTACTGTAGCTGTGTAATATGTATTCCAGTTTTTCCACTCTGGGTACAGTGACTATGTATTCTTGTTGTGTACTATGAGCACAATGACTACGTATTCTAGCTGTGTACTGTGGGTATAGCGATTATTCATTCTAGCTGTGTTCTCTGGTAACAGTGAATATGTATTCTAGCCGTGTACTGGGGATGGTGAATATGTATTCTTCATGTTTATTGTTGGTACAGTGAATATGTATTCTACCGGTGTACTTTGGGTACAGTGACTATGTATTCTAGCTGTGTATTGTGGATACAGTGACTATGTGTTTTAGCTGTGTACTGTGGGTACAGTCACTATGTAATGTAGCTTTCTACTGTGGGTACAGTGACTATGCATTCTAACTATGTACTGTAGTTAAAGTGACTATGTGTTCAAGCAGTTTATTGTTGGTACAGAAAATACGTATTCTAGTTGATTAATGTGGGTACAGTGAATATGTATTGTAGCCGTGGACTGTGGGTACAGTGAATATGCATTCTAGCTGTGTACTGTGGGTACAGTGACTATGTGTTCTAACTGTGTACTGTGGGTACAGTGACTATGTGTTCTTGCTCTGTACTGCTGTTATAGTGACTATGTGTTCAAGCAGTTTATTGTTGGTACAGAAAATACGTATTCTAGCTGAGTACTGTGGGTACAGTGAATATGTATTGTAGCCGTGGACTGTGTATTCAAGTTGTGTACTGTGGATATAGCGATTATTTATTCTAGATGTTTTCTGTGGTAACAGCGAATATGTTTTCTAGCCGTGTACTGGGGTAAAGTGAATATGTATTTTACATGTTTATTGTTGGTACAGTGACTATATATTCTAACTGTGCACTGTGGGTACAGTGAATATAAATTCTACCCGTGTAATGTGGGTACAGTGACTATGTATATAGCATAGTATTGTGATTACAGTGACTATGTGTTTTAGCTGTGTATTGTGGGTACAGTAACTATGTGTTCCAGTTGTGTACTCTTTGTACAGTGACTACGCATTCTATCTGTGTGCTGTGGGTACAGTGAATATGTATTCTAGCTGTGTATTGTGGGTAGAGTGACTATGTATTCTAACCGTGGTATGTGGGTATAGTAACCATGTATTCCACATTTGTAATATGGGTACATTGATTATGTATTCTAGCTGTGTACTGTAGTTATAGTGATTATGTATTCTAGCCGTGTACTGTGGGTACACTAACTACGTATTCTAGCTGTGTTCTCTGGGTACAGTGACTGTGTAATGTAGCAGTGTATTGTGGTTAGAGTAATTATGTATTCTAGCTGTTTATGTTGTGTATAACTAAAATACATAGTCACTATACCCACAATACAGAGTACTTATCTAAAACTAATTGTCACTGTATCCACAGTAAACACCTAGAACACATATTCAGTGTACACACAGTACACAATTAGAATACATAGTCACTGTACCCAAAGAACACAGCTTTAATGTATATTCACTGTATGGACAGTACACAATATATAACCACTGTCCCTAGAGTACACTGTTAGAATACATAGTCACTATACCCACAGTACATAGTACACAGCTACAATTCGTAGTCACTGTACCCACACATACACAGCTACAATTCATAGTCACTGTACCCACAGTGCACATCTAGCATAAAAAGTCACTGCACCCACAGTACACAGATAGAATACATAGTTACTGTACCCACAGTACACAGCTACAGTACAGATTCACAGTACCCACAGTACCAAGCTAGAATACATAGTTACTCTTCCCAAAGTACACAGCTAAAGTACATAGTTACTTTACCCACAGTACACAGCTAGAATGCATAGTCACTGTATCCAGAGTACACAGCTATAATACATATTCACTATACCCACATTACACACTAAACAGCTAAAATTCTTAGTCACTTCATCCACAGTAAACCCTTTGAATACATATTCACTGCACCCAATATACACAGCTAAAATACAAAATAATTATACGCATAGTACACTTCTAGAATACATATTCACTGTACCCACAACACACAGCTAGAATACATAGTCACCATACCCACAGTACACAGTACACAGCTACAATTCGTAGTCACTGTATCCACTGTAGAGAGCTAGAATACATAGTCACTTTACCCACAGTACACAGCTAGAATAGTTATTCACTATACCCACAGTCCACAATTAGAATACGTAGTCACTGTACCCAGAGTATGCAGCTAGAATATATATTTACTGTACCAAGAGTAGACCACTAGAATACATAGTCATTGTACCCACAGTACACAGCTAGAATACATAGTCACTGGACCCAGAGTACACAGCTAGAATACATAGTCACTTTACCCTCAGTACATTGTACCCACATTACTCAGCTAGCATTCATAGTCACAGTACCTACAGTGCACAGCTACAAAATAAATTCATTATTCCCACAGTACATAGCTATAATACATAGTTACTGTGCCCACAGTACACAGCTACAGTATATAGTCACTGCACCCACAGTACAAAGGTAGAATACGTAGTCACTGTACCTACAGTACAAAGCTAGAATACATAGTTACTGTATGCAAAGTACACACGTAGAATACATAGTCAATCTACCCAGAGAAGAAAGCTTTAATATATATATATATATTCACTATATGCACAGTACATAGCCACTGTTCCTACAGTACACTTCTAGTATATGTAGTCACTATACCCACAGTATACAGTACACAGCTACAATTCGTACTCACTGTATCCACAGTACAGTGCTAGAATACATAGTCACTGTACCCACAGTACACCGCTACAATTCATAGTCACTCTACCCACATTACTCAGTTAGCATACATAGTTACTGTACCCTCAGTGCACAGCTAGAATATCAAGTCACTGTACCCACAGTACACAGCTAGAATACATAGTTACTGTTCCCACAGTACACTACTAAGTACATATTTACTGTATCCACATTACTCAGTACACAGCTACAATTCATAGTCACTGTATCCCACAGAACACAGATTTAATATATATTCACTGTATGTACAGTACACAGCTACAGTACATAGTCACTCTACCCACAGTGTATCCTTAGTACACACCTAGAATACAAAGTCACTGTATCCACAGTTCACAGCTACAAATCTTAGTCACTGTACCCACATTTATCAGCTAGCATACCTAGTCACTGTACCAACAGTGCACACCTAGAATATAAAGTCAATGTACCACAGCTATAATACTTAGTCACTGTACCCACAATACACAGCTAGAATACATAGTAACTGTACCCACAAAACACAGCACACAGCTACAATTCATAGGCAATGTACCCACAGTATATAGCTACAATATATAGTCACTGTACAAACAGTACACATGTAGAATATATATTCAGTGTACCCAGAGTACAATTCAGTCACTGTACCCACAGTACACACCTAGAACACATAATCACTGTATCCACATAACACAGCTAGAATGCATTGTCAATGTACCCACAGTACACAGCTAGAATACATAGTCACTGTATCCAGAGTACACAGGTAAAGTACATAGTTACTGATCCCAGAGTGCACAGCTAGAATGCATAGTCACTGTACCCACAGTACACAGCTAGAATACATAATCACTTTACCCAAAGTACACAGCTAGAATACATACTCACTGTGTCCACAGTAAACAGCTGCAATTCATAGTCAATGTGCCCACTGTATTCAGCTAGCATATATAGTCACTGTACCCACAGTACACAGCTAGAATACGCAGTCACTATACCCACAGTACACGTCTAGAATACATAGTCACTGTACCCACTGTACTCAACTAGAATAAGTAATCACTCTATCCAGAGTACACAGTACACAGCAACAATCCATAGTCACTGCACCAACAGTACGCAGCCAGAATACACAGTTACTGTACCCAGAGTACACAGCTATAATGCATAGTCACAGTACCCACACTACACAGCTAGAATACATAGTCACTGGACCCACAGTACAAAGCTAGAATACATAGTCACTGTACCTACAGTACACATTTAGAATACATAGTCAGTGTACTCACAGTACACAATTAGAATACATAGTCACAGTGCCCACAGTACAGAGCAAGAATACATAGTCACTCTACCCACAATACACTGGTAGAATACTTAATCACTGTACCCACTGTACACAGCTAGAATACATAGTCACTGTATCCACAATACACAGCTAGAATAATTGTCACTGGACCCACAGAACACAACTAGAATACATAGCCAGTGTACCCACCACAGTACACAACTAGAATACATAGTCACTGTACCCACAGTAGAGAGCAAGAATACATAGACACTAAACCCAAAGTACACAGCTAGAATACTTAGTTACAGTACTCACAGTACATAGCTAGAATACATAGTCACTGGACCCATAGTATACAGCTAGAATTCATAGTTACTGTACACACAGTACACACATCTATATACCATAGTCACTGTACCCACAGAACACAACTAGAATACATAGTCACTCTTCCCACAGTACACAACTAGAATACATAGCCACTCTTCCCACAGTACACAGGTATCATACATATTCACTACATCCACAGTACACAGTACACATCTACAATACGTAGTCACAGAATCCACAGTACACACCTAGAATACATAGCCAGTGTACCCACAGTACACAGCTAGAATACATAAACACTGTACCCACAATACACTGGTAGAATACATAGTCCCTGTACCCACAGAACACAGGTTTAATATATATTCACACTATGCACAGTACACTGCTACAGTACATAGCCACTGTTCCTACAGTACACTGCTAGAATACATAGTAACTATACCCACAGTAAACAGCTACAATTTGTAGTCATTCTATCCACAGCACAGAGCTAGAATACATAGTCACTGTACCCACAGTACACAGCTGAAATTCATAGCCACTGTACCCACAGTGCACAGCTAGAATATAAAGTCAACAGTACACAGCTGTACCCAAAGTACACAGCTATAATACATAGCTCCTGTACCCACAGTACACAGCTAACATACATACTCACTGTTCCCACAGTACACAGCAATAATACATAATCACTGTACCCAAAGTTCACAACTATAATACATAGTCACTGTACCCACAGTCGAGAGCTGGAATACAATCACTAAACCAACAGTAGACAGCTACAATACTAAGTTACAGTACACACAATACACATATATAACACATGATCACTGTAACCAGAGTACATGACTAGAATACATAATAATTATTACCACAGTACACCGCTAGAATACATTGTCACTGGACCCAGAGTACACAGCTACAGTATATAGCCACTGTACCCACAGGACATAGTACACAGTGCACAGCTACAATTCTTAGTCACTGTAGTAAACAGTTAGAATACACATTCACGGTGCCCACAGTACACAGCTTGAATACATAGTCATTGTGCACATAGTACAGAGCTAGAATACATAATCATTGTACCCACTTTACGCAGTTAGAATACTTTGTCACTGTACCCAGAGTACACAGCTACAATTCATGATCACTGTACCCACAGTACACAACTAGAACACGTAGTAACTATACCCACTGTACAAGGCTAGAATATATATTCACGGTACCCACAATACACAATTAGAATACAGAGTTATTCTACCCACAGTACACATCTATCGTACATATTCACTGTACCCTCAGAACACAGCTAGAATACATAGTCACTGTACCCACAGTACACAGCTAGAATACATAGTTACTCTACCCACAGTACACATCTGCCGTACATATTC
Organism: Lamellibrachia satsuma; assembly: GCA_033239005.1. NCBI lineage: Eukaryota > Metazoa > Annelida > Polychaeta > Sabellida > Siboglinidae > Lamellibrachia > Lamellibrachia satsuma. The sequence continues at coordinate 2,108,577 of BSQZ01000091.1, forward strand.
ACTGTACCCACAGCACACAGCTAGAATACATAGTCAATGTATCCAGAGTACACAGCTACCATACGTACAGTATATAGCCTCTGTACCCACAGCCAGAATACATAGTCACTGTACCCACAGTACATATAACACCGTACACAGCTAGAATACATAATCATTGTACCAACAGTACACAGCTACAATTCATTGTCACTGTACCCACAGTACTCAGCTAGTATACATAGTTATTCTATCCACAGTACACATCTACAGTACATATTCACTGTACCCACAGTACACAGCTAGAATACATAGTCCCTGTATCCAGAGTACACAGGTAAAGTACATAGTTACTGTACCCAGAGTGCACTGCTAGAATGCGTAGTCACTGTACCCAAAGTACACAGCTAGAATACATAATCAATGTACCCAAAGTTCACAACTATAATACATAGTCACTGTACCCACAGCACACCTCTAGAATACGTAGTCACTATACACACATTACAAAACTAGAATACATAGTCACTGTGTCCAGAGTACACAGCTAAAGTACATAGTCACTGTACCAAAGTACACAGCTAGAATACATAATCACTGTATCCAGAGTACACAGCTAAAGTACATATTTACTGTACCCAGAGTACACAAGAATGCATATTCACTGTACCCACATAAAACAGGTATAATGCATAGTCACTGTACCCACAGTACACAGCTAGAATACATAATCACTGTACCCAAAGTACACAGCTAGAATACATAGTCACTGAATCCACAGTACACAGCTACAATTCATAGTCACTGTACCCACAGTACTCAGCTAGCATACATAGTCACTGTACCCACAGTACACGGCTAGAATACATTGTTACTGGACCCAGAGTACACAGCTAGAATACATAATCACTGTACCCACAGTACACAGATACAGTACATAGTCACTGTACCCACAGTACACAGCTAGAATACATAGTCACGGTATCCACAATACACGGCTAGAATACATACTTTGGGTGCCAAATAAACGTATCTATACGTTTATTTGGCAATCAAAGTATGCCACCCTATATTTTATTTGGCTTGTAGGCAAATTGTTCAAAACAAATGATAGTACAGTGCAAAAAAGTCACTAGTATATTTGTCTTTTTTAGCACCAAAGCAATTTTTATTCGACGTGAAGCCAAGGCGTCCCTAGAAAACTACGCGAATTACCGTGTATTTTGTTTTTTTGTGCTTTCTGCTTTCTGCCGAATATGCATAACTTTTGTGCGTATTCGCGTCACAGCAGATATAGTAACAGCATTTTATATCTGCGGAAATCGGGGAATTTTCCGTTTTTGGACATTACAGTTTTATTAAATTGTAAGCCCGTTTCAGGGCCAGGGGAATCCGCCGCCAGCCGGTTACAAGAGGTTTCAGGCGCTGGGCATGGCGGCAATGTACGGTCGGTTTACGCGTTGATAATGACGTTTTAACTAATAATATACAATGTCGAGCTCCATATAATTAAGGATTCTGACCGATTCATCTAATAATGGAAATGTAACGGTCTAACGCTTCAGGATCAAAATCAAGGATCCTTAGAAGCACGAGATCTCGCTAAATTCACGACTGTCGTTCGAAAGGATGATAACTTAGCCGTCAGAGGGAGCCACATGCATCTCCAGTTGGGAGCAAGTGATTTTATCGCGATCGGTGGATGATTGATTAGCGCTAGCAATAGGGAAGGAGAACGATTGCTCTCCTAAAAATTGTACCCTGAAAAATTTGCCACAATTATCGGAGAATATAGGCTGGCACAAATGTAAAATGTAATAATAATATAGTGTCAAATAAGGTGCGTATAGGGTGGCATTTTTCATCAAATAAATACGTGTATAGGGACGTTTATTCGGCACTCAAGAGTAGTCACCGGACCTACAGTACAAAGCTACAATACATATTCACTGTACCCACATAACACGGCTAGGACACGTAGTCACTGTACCCATAATACACGGCTAGGATACACCTTCAGTATTCCCACAGTACACAGCTAAAATACATGATCACAGAAAACACAGTACACAGCTACAGCATATAGTCACTGTACCCACAGTACACAACTAGAATACATAGTCAATGTACGCATAGTACACATCTACAGTACATAATCACTGTACCCACAGTACTCAGCTAGCATGCTTAGTCACTGTACCAACAGTACACAGTTAGAATATAAAGTCACTGTACGCAAAATACACTATAAGAATACATAGTCACTATACACACAGTACATAGCTACAATTCATAGTTACTGCATCCACAGTACACAGCTATAATACATAGTCACTGTACCAAGAGTACACAGCTAGAATTACTAGTCACAGTACCCACAGTATACAGCTAGAATACATAGTCACTGTACCCACAGTATACAGCTAGAATATATAGTTACTGTACACAGAGTAAACAATTAGAATACATAGTCTCTGTACCCACATAACACAGCTAGAATGCATAGTCACTGTAAACACAGTACACAGCTAGAATACATAGTCACTACACCCACAGTACAAAGCTAGAATACATAGTCACTCTACCCACAGTACAAGGCTAGAATACATATTCACTGTAACCACAGTACATGGCTAGAATACTTTGTCATTGGACCTATAGTACACAGCTACAGCATATAGTCAATGTACCAACAGTACACAGATAGAATATATAGTCAGTATACCCACAGTACACAACTAGAATATATAGTCACTGTACGCACAGTACACAGCTACAGTACATAATCACTGTACCCACAATAAACAGCTAGAATACATAGTCACGGTATGCACAATACATAGCTACAATACATATTCACTGTACCTACAGCACACAGTACACATCTACAATTCATGGTCACTGAACCCACAGTACACAGCTAGAATACATAGTCTCTGTACCCAGACTAAAAGGCAAAATTACATAGTCACTGTACCCACGGTACATGGATAGAATACATAGTCACTGTACCCACAGTACCCACCTAGAATTCATATTCACTGTACCCACAGTACTCAGCAAGAATACACAGTCACTGTACCCACAGTACACAGCTAGAATACATTGCCACTGTACCCACAGTACACAGCTAGAATAAATATTCACTGTATCCACAATACATTGCCAGAATGCATAGCCAATGTACACAGAGTACACAGTACATAGCTACAATTCATAGTCACTTTGTCCACAGTACACAGCTAGAATACATAGTCACATTACCCAGAGTACACGGCTAGAATACATAGTCATTGTACCCATAGTACACAGCTAGAATACATAATCAGTGTACCCACAGTTCACAGCTAGAATACATAATCACTGTACCCACAGTACACAGCTACAATGCATAGCCACCGTATCCACGATACTCAGCTAGCACACATACATACATAGTCACTGTATCCAGTGTACACAGCTATAATACATAGTCACTGTACCCACAGTACATAGCTACAATTCATAGTCACTGTATCCACAGTACACAGCTATAATACATAGTCACTGTACCAACAGCACACAGCTAGAATACATAGTTACTGTACCCAGAGTATACAATTAGAATACATAGTCTCTGTACCCACATAACACAGCTAGAATACATAGTCACTGTACCCACAATCCACAGCTAGAATACATAGTCACTGCACCCAGAGTACGCAGCTAGAATACATAATCACTGTAAGCACATTACACGGCTAGAATACATTGTCGCAGAACCCAGAGTACACAGCTGCAGTATATAGTTCCTGTACCCACAGCTAGAATACATAATCACTGTATCCACAATACATTGCCAGAATACATAGTCAATGTACCCAGAGTACACAGTACACAGCTACAATTCATAGTCACTGTGTTCACAGTACACAGCTAGAATATATAGTCACTGTACCCAGAGTACACAGCTTAAATACATAGTCATTGTACCCATAGTACACAGGTAGAATACATAATCAGTGTACCCACAGTACACAGCTAGAATACATAATCACTGTTCCCACGTAACACAGCAAGAATACATAATCACTGTACCCACAGTACACAGCTAGAAAACATTGTCATTGTACCCAGAGTACACAGGTAGAATATATAGTTATATTACCAACAGTACACAACTACAGTACATAGTCACTTTACCCACAGTACACAGCTAGAATACATAGTCACTGTATCCAGTGTACACAGCTATAATACATAGTCACTATACCAACAGTACATATCTACAATTCATATTCACTATATCCACAGTACACAGCTATAATACATAGTCACTGTACCAACAGTACACAGCTAGAATACGTAGTCACTATAACCACAGTACAAAACTAGAATACATAGTCACTGTACCCACAGAACACAGCTAGAATATATAGTTACTGTACCGAGAGTATACAATTAGAATACATAGTCACTGTACCCACATAACACAGCTAGAATGCATAGTCACTGTACCCACAGTACACAGCTAGAATACATAGTCACTAGACCCACAGTACACAGCTAGAATACATAGTCACTCTACCCAAATTACACGGTATGAATACATAATCACTGTAACCACAGTACACGGCTAGAATACTTTGTAATTGGACCTATAGTAGACAGCTACAACATATAGTCAATGTACCAACAGTACACAGCTAGAATACATAGTCTCTGCACCCAGACTAAAAGGCAAGATTACATAGTCAATGTACCCGCGGTACATGGATAGAATACAGAGTTACTGTACACACCTAGAATTCATATCCACTGTACCCACAGTACACAGCTTCAATACATAATCACTGTACCCAGAGTACACAGCTAGAATACATAATCACTGTACGCACAGTACACAGTTACAATTCATAGTCACTGTACACACAGTACTAGAATACATAGTCACTAGACCCACAGTACACAGTTAGAATACAAAGTCACTGTATCCAGTGTACACAGCTATACTACATAGTCACTATACCCACAGTACATAGCTACAATTCATAGTCACTGTATCCACAGTACACAGCTAGAATACATAGTCACTAGACCCACAGTACACAGCTAGAGTACATAGTCACTGTACCCACAGTACACGGCTAGAATACATAATCACTGTAACCACAGTACACGGCTAGAATACATTGTCATTGGACCTAGAGTACACAGCTACAGCATATACTCAATGTACCCACAGTACACAGCTACAGCATATAGTCAATGTACCCACAGTACATTGCTAGAATACATAGTCAGTGTATCCACAGTACACAACTAGAATATATAGTCACTGTACGCACAGTACACAGCTACAGTACATAGTCACTGTACCCACAATAAACAGCTAGAATACATAGTCATGGTATCCACAATACATAACTAGAATACATATTCACTGTACCAACAGAACACAGTACACATCTACAATTCATGGTCACTGTACCCACAGTACAAAGCTAGAATACATAGTCTCTGTACCCAGACTAAACGTCAAGATTACATAATCACTGTACCCACGGTACATGGATAGAATACATAATCACTGTACCCATAGTACACACCTAGAATTCATATTCACTGTACCCACAGTATACAGCTATAGTACACACCTAGAATACATAGTCACTGCACCCACAGTACACAGCTTCAATACATAGTCACTGTACCCAGAGTACACAGCTAGACAACATAATCGCTGTACGCACAGTACACAGCTACAATTCATAGTCACTGTAAACACAGTACTCAGCTAGAATACATAGTCACTGCACCCAGAGTACACAGCTAGAATACATAATCCCTGTAACCAGAGTACGCAGCTAGAATACATAATCACTGTAAGCACATTACACGGCTAGAATACATTGTCGCAGAACCCAGAGTACACAGCTGCAGTATATAGTCACTGCACCCACAGCTAGAATACATAGTCATTGTATCCACAATACATAGCCAGAATACATAGTCAATATACCCAGAGTACACAGCTACAATTCATAGTCACTGTGTCCACAGTACACAGCTAGAATACATAGTCACTGTACCCAGAGTACACGGCTAGAATACATAGTCAGTGTACCCACAGTACACAGCTTGAATACATAGTCATTGTACCCATAGTACACAGCTAGAATACATAATCAGTGTACCCACAGTACACAGCTAGAATACATAATCACTGTACCCACAGTACACAGCTACAATTCATAGTCACTGTGTCCACAGTACTCAGCTAGCATACATAGTCACTGTACCCACAGTACACATCTAGAACACGTTGTCACTTTATACACAGTACACAGCTATAGGACATAGTCACTGTACCCATAGTACACAACTAGAATACATAGTCACTGTACCCACAGTACACAGCTAGAATACTTAGTTACTGTACCCAGGGTAAACAATTAGAATACATAGTCACTGTACCCACATAACACAGCAAGAATGCATATAGTCAATGATGATGCTTCATGGGTTCCTCGCTTGTTCATGTATCGTGGGTTCCTCAATTTCTCATGGGTTCCTCGCTTTGTCATATCTCATGTGATCCTTGCTTTGTCATGTTTCGTGGGTTCCTTGCTTTCTCATGTTTCGTTGTTTCCTCGCTTTGTCATATCTCGTGGGTTCCTCGCTTTGTCATTTCGTGGGTTCCTCGCATGGCTTCCTCGCTTTCTCATGTTTCGGGGGTTCCTCGCTTTGTCATGTCTCGTGGGTTCCTCGCTTTGTCATATCTCGTGGGTTTTTCCCTATGAAAAGTTTTGTGGGTTCCTCGCTTTGTCATATCTCGTGGGTTTTTCCCTATGAAAAGTTTTGTGGGTTCCTCGCTTTGTCATATCTAGTGGGTTCCTTGCTTTGTCATATCTCGGTGGGTTCCTAACTTTGTCATGTATCGTGGGTTCCTCAATTTCTCATATATCGTGGGTTCCTTGCTTTGTCATGTTTTGTTGTTTCCTCGCTTTGTCATATCTCGTGGGTTCCTCGCTTTGTCATTTCGTGGGTTCCTCGCATGGCTTCCTCGCTTGCTCATATTTCGTAGGTTCCTCGCTTTCTCATATCTCGTGGTTTCCTCGCTTTGTCATATCTCGTGGTTTCTTCCCTATGTCAAGTTTTGTGGTTTCCTCGCTTGCTCATGTATCGTCGGTTCCTCGCTTTATCATATCTTGTGGGTTCCTTGCTTTATCATATCTCGGTGGGTTCCTAACTTTGTCATGTTTTGTGGGTTCCTCTCTTTCTCGTAACTTGTGGGTTCCTCGCTTTGTCATGTCTCATGGGTAACTCGCTTTGTCATATCTCGTGGGTTCTTCCCTATTCCATGCTACGAGGTTTCCTCACTTGCTCAAGTATCGTGGGTTCCTCTCTTTGTCATGTGTCATGTGTTCCTCGCTCGCTCATGTATGTTGGGTTCCTCGCTTTCTCATGTTTCGTTGTTTCCTCGATTTGTCATATCTCCTGGGTTCCTCGCTTTGTCATTTCGTGGGTTCCTCGCATGGCTTCCTCGCTTGCTCATATTTCGTAGGTTCCTCGCTTTGTCATATCTCATGGGTTCTTCCCTATGTCAAGTTTTGTGATTTCCTCGCTTGCTCATGTATCGTCGGTTCCTCGCTTTATCATATCTAGTGGGTTCCTTGCTTTGTCATATCTCGGTGGGTTCCTTACTTTGTCATGTTTTGTGGGTTCCTCGCTTTCTCATATCTTGTGGGTTCCTCGCTTTGTCATATCTCATGGGTTCCTCGCTTGGTCAAGTTTCGTGGGTTCCTCGCTTTCTCATGTTTCGTTGGTTCCTCGCTTTGTCATGTCTCGTGGGTTACTTGCTTTGTCATATCTCGTGGATTCTTCCCTATGTCATGCTACGTGGGTTCCTCACTTGCTCAAGTATCGTGGGTTTCTCTCTTTTTCATGTGTCATGTGTTCCTCGCTTGCTCATGTATCGTGGGTTCCTCGCTTTCTCGTGTATAGTGGGTTCCTTGCTTTGTCATATCTCGTGGGTTCTTCCCTTTGTCATGTTTTGTTGGTTCCTCCCTTTGTCATGTTTCGTGGGTTCCTTGCTTGCTCATGTATCTTGGGTTCCTCGCTTTCTCATATCTTGTGGGTTCCTTGCTTTGTGATATCTCTTGGGTTCCTCGCTTGGTCATGTTTTGTGTGTTTCTCGCTTTCTCATGTTTTGTGGGTTCCTCGCTTTGTCATGTCTCGTGGGTTCCTCGCTTTGTCATATCTCATGGGTTCTTCCCTATGTCATGTTTCCTGGGTTCCTCACTTTCTCATATCTCGTGGGTTCCTCGCTTTGTCATCTCTTGGGTTCCTCGCTTTGTCATGTTTTGTGGGATCCTCGCTTTCTCATGTTTCATGGGTTCCTCGCTTTGTCATGTTTTGTGGGTTCCTCGCTTTCTCATATTTCGTGGGTTCCTCGCTTTGTTATGTCTCGTTGGTTCCTCACTTTGTCATATATCTTGGGTTCCTCGAGTTGTCATACCTCATGGGTTCTTCCCTATGTCATGCTTCGTGGGTTCCTGGCTTGCTCATTTTTCATGGGTTCCTCTCTTTGTCATGTATCATGGGTTCCTCACTTGGTCATGTTTTGTAGGTTCCTCACTTTCTCATATCTCGTGTGTTCCTCGCTTTTTTCATATCTCTTGGGTTCTTCTCTATGTCTTGTTTCGTAGGTTCATGTATCATGGGTTCCTCCCTTTGTCATGTCTCATGGGTTCCTCGCTTTGTCATTTCTCATGGGTTCCTCGCGTTGTCATATCTCGTGGGTTCCTCCCTATGTCATGCTTCATGGGTTCCTCGCTTGCTCATGTATCGTGGTTTCCTAAATTTCTCATATCTCTTGGGTTCCTCGCTTTGTCATCTCTTGGGTTCCTCGCTTTGTCATGTTTTGTGGGATCCTCACTTTCTCATGTTTCATGGGTTCCTCGCTTTGTCATGCCTCGTGGGTTCCTCGCTTTGTTATATCTCATGGGTTCCTCGCGTTGTCATATCTCGTGTGTTCTTCCCTTTATCATGCTTCGTGGGTTCCTTGCTTGCTCATGTATCGTGGTTTCCTCGCTTTCTCTTAACTAGTGGGTTCCTAGCTTTGTCATATCTTATGTGTTCCTCGCTTTGTCAAGTTTTGTGGTTTCCTCCCGTTGTCATGTTTCGTGGGTTCGTCGCTTGCTCATGTATCGTGGGTTCCTCGCTTTCTCATATCTTGTGGGTTCCTCGCTTTGTCATGTTTTGTGGGTTCCTCGCTTTCTCATGTTTCGTGGGTTCCTCGCTTTGTCATGTCTCGTGGGTTCTTCGCTTTGTCATATCTTGGGTTCCTCGATTTGTCATATCTCGTGGGTTCTTCCCTATGTCATGCTTCGTGGGTTCCTGGCTTGCTCATTTGTCATGGGTTCCTCTCTTTGTTATGTCTCGTGGGTTCCTCTCTTGGTCATGTTTTGTAGGTTCCTCACTTTCTCATATCTCGTGTGTTCCTCGCTTTGTCATATATCTTGGGTTTTTCTCTATGTCTTGTTTCGTAGGTTCATGTATCATGGATTCCTCCCTTTGTCATGTCTCATGGGTTCCTCGCTTTGTCATTTCTCATGGGTTCCTCGCGTTGTCATATCTCGTGGGTTCCTCCCTATGTCATGCTTCATGGGTTCCTCGCTTGCTCATGTATCGTGGGTTCCTCAATTTCTCATATCTCGTGGGTTCCTCGCTTTGTCATATCTCATGGGTTCCTTGCTTTGTCATGTTTCGTGGGTTACTTGCTTTCTCATGTTTCGTTGTTTCCTGGCTTTGTCATTTCGTGGGTTCCTCGCATGGCTTCCTCGCTTGCATATATTTCGTAGGTTCCTCGCTTTCTCATATCTCGTGGTTTCCTCACTTTGTCATATCTCGTGGGTTCTTCCCTATGTCAAGTTTCGTGGTGTCCTCGCTTGCTAATGTATCAATTACCTTTGACTTCCATACATTTCTCCACAGGTAGAAAGCTACTCTTGCTTTGCTGATCATTTTCTTTACATCAGCCTCTTTCCCTCCATGCGTATCCACTATGCTGCGTAGATATCTGAAATCTTTGACCTCTTAAAGTGTCTCTCCCTCAAGCATGATTGTTGTTTCGCAAGTAGCATTTGTTCTCAGGATCTTTGTTTTCCTTTTGTTGATTTTCAACCCAACCCTCTCTGAAATAAATGCCAGTTCTGTTGTTTTGTCCTGCTTCTGCCTATGGCTGTGAGACAGGAGTGCAAGGTCATCCGCAAAGTCCAGGTCATCAAGTTGGGTCAGCATCGTCCACTGGATTCCATTTCGTTTCTCCTTGGTTGCTATTTTCATGACCCAGTCTATGACTAGAATGAAGAGGAATGATGACAGTAAGCATCCCTGTCTCAACTCCGTCCTAACCTCAAAGTTCTTTGTAAGTTGACCTTTATGAATGTCTCTGCATGACATTCTCTCATAGGAATTTTTGATCATGTTAACCAGTTTCTTGGGCACACCATACTGTCTTAGCACTTCACTTTACATAGTGTCTCCCTGTCTACAATGTCAAAGGCTTTCTCGTAATCAACAAAGTTGATGTATAGGGATGAGTTCCATTCGATGGATTGTTCCATTATGATGCGCAGTGTTGCAATCTGGTCAGTACACGATATGTCCTTCCTGAAGCCTGCTTGCTGTTCACGCAAAGTTTGGTCCACTTTGCCTTTCCATTCTCTCTAGGATTATTCTGTATATAATCTTCCCATGTACTGACAACAACATGATTCCTCTGTAGTTACCACAGCGGCTCAGGTCTCCTTTCTTGGGAATCTTGATAAAGTAACCCTCCTTCCATTCTGCTGGAATTTCTTCGTTTTCCCAGATCTCCTCAAAAAGACTGTGCAGCATTTCTACTGAAGTATTTACATCTGTCTTTAGTGCTTCTGCAGGGATACCATCAGGGCCTGCTACTTTCCCATTTTTCATATGTGCGATTGCCTTTTTTATCTCTTCTCTAGTGGATTTATTACAGTCTATCGGGAGATCTGTCTCAGCTGGTTGGATGTCTGGTTGATTCTGCGGTGCTGGTTTGTTGAGCAGCTCTTCAAAACGTTCTGCCATCTGTTAAGCTGTTTGTCTGCCCCATCAGGACGCTCCCATTTTTGTCTCTGATTGGCCGCTGTGATTTCTTAAACTTTCCAGCTAACTACCTTTTTGTATCGTAAAGTTGCTTCATGTTCCTGCTAGCTGCTGCCTTTTCTGCCACTTTTCTTCACCTCTCTATGTGCTGCTGTGTGCTCTTTCTGAGCTATTACCTTTGCCGGTCTTGTGCGGCTGCTGTTGACTGCTTCCTTCTTGTCTCTTCTGGTCTGTATTTTCTTCATTGTTTCTATTGAAATCCAGTCTTTCTGTTGGGGTTTCCTTCTGCAATTATCTCTTCGCATGTGGTGTTTACTGCATCCTTGATGTGACTCCATTGGCTGTTGTTGTCTACTCCCTCATCTTCATCATACAGTTCTTGCAGGACTTTGAATCTATTAGCTAATGCGACTTTATATTATTCTGCTGTGCTTGGTTCCTTCAGGAAATCCACATTATATCTTGCCTTTCGTCTTTCTTGTTCTACTTCATTTCTTCTTAGCTTGAGTTTTAGCTCGGCTGTTACAAGGTGGTGATCAGATGCAACGTCAGTGCCTCTATTCACACGCACGTCTTGTAGCGATCTTTTAAACATTTTGCTTATGCCGATGTGGTCTATCTGATTTTCAGTGAATTGATCATGAGATACCCAAGTCACCTTATGTATTCTTTTGTGCACGAACACGCTTCCCCCAACCACAATGTTGATTATTGCAAAGGCATTCACAAACCGCTCCACATTGTCATTTTTCATTTTCATATCCTTGGTTGTCCAATCCAATCTATGCATTGAAATAACCCATAATCAGGATGATGTTTTTATCCCCTAAATTGCTCATGATATCAAGGAGTTGGTTGTTGTACCCACAGTACACAGCTAGAATACATAGTCACTGTACCCACAATACACAGCTACAATTCAAAGTCACTGTACCCACAGTATACAGCTAGAACATATAGTCACTATACCCACAGTACATGGCTAGAAAACATTGTCACTGTAACCGCAATGCACAGGTAGAATATATAGTCACTGTACCCTGAGAACACAGCTAGAAGACACAGTTACTCTACCCAGAGTACACAGCTACAGTACATAGTCACTGTACTCACAGTACACAACGAGAATAAATAATTGGTAATAATCTGTACCAACACTACACAGCTAGAATACATAGTCACCGTACCCACATTACACAGTTACAATTCATAGTCACTGTACCCACAGTACTCAGCTAGAACACGTAGTCACTGTAGCCACAGTGCCCAGCTAGAATATATAGTCACTGTACACTGAGTACACATACATAATACATAGTTACTCTACCCAGAGTACAGAGCTACAGTGCATAGTCACTGTACCCACATTACACAGCTACAATACATGTACATAGTCACTCTACCCAAAATACACAGCTAGAATACATAATCACTGTACGCAAAGGACACAGCAACAATTCGTAGTCACTGTACCCACATTATTCAGCTAGCATACATAGCCACTGTACCCAAAGTGCACAACTAGAATATAAAGTCACTGTACCCACATTACGCAGCTATAATACATAGTTACTGTACCCACAGTACACAGCTACAGCACATAGTCACTGTACTAACAGAACACAGCTAGAAAACATAGTCATTGTATCCAGAGTACACAGTTAAAGTACATAGCCACTGTACCCAAAGTACAGAGCTACAGTACATAGTCACTGTACCCACAGTACACAGTTAGAATACATAGTCACTGTATCCACAGTACAAAGCTACAGAACATGGTCACTGTACCTACAGTAAACAGCTAGAATACATAGTCACTGTACCCAGATTACACGGCTAGAATACATTATCAATGTACCCACGGTACATGGCTAGAATTCATAGTCACTGTACCCAGAGTACACACCAAGAATACATAGTCAGTGTACCCACAGTACCCAACTAGAATACATAGTCACTGTACCCACAGCACAGAGCTAGAATACATAGTCACTAAACACACAGTACACAGCTAGAATAATTAGTTGCTATACCCACAGTACATAGCTAGAATATATAGTCATTGTACCCACAGTGCACAATTATAATACATATTCACTGTACCCACAGCAAACAGCAGGAATACGTAGTCACTGTACCCCCAGTGCACACCTAGAATACATAGTCACTGTACCCACAGTGCACAACTAGAATACATAGTCACTATACGCACAGTACACAGCTAGAATACATAATCATTGTACCCACAGTACACGGCAAGAATACATAGTCACATTATCCACAGTACAACGCTAGAATACATAATTACTGTACCCACAATACACAGCTGGAATACATTTTCACTGTACCCACAGTACACAGGTAGAATACATAGCTACTGTACCTACAGTAAACAAGTAGAATACGTAGCCACTCAACCCACAGTACACAACTAGATTACGTAATCACTGTACCCACAGCACACAGCAAGAATACAAATTCACTGTATCCACAGTAGACAGCTACAATATTTATTCACTGTATGCACAGTACACATCTACGGTACATAGTCACTGTACTAACGGTACACAGCTAGAAAACATAGTCATTGTATCCAGAGTACACAGTTAAAGTACATAGCCACTGTACCCAAAGTACAGAGCTACAGTACATAGTCATTGTACCCACAGTACACAGTTAGAATACATAGTCACTGTATCCACAGTACAAAGCTACACTACATGGTCCCTGTACCTACAGTAAACAGCTAGAATACACAGTCACTCTACCCAGAGTAAACAACTAGAATACATAGCCACTGTGCCCAGATTACACGGCTAGAATACATAATCAATGTACCCACGGTACATGGCTAGAATTTATAGTCACTGTACCCAGAGTACACTCCAAGAATACATAGTCAGTGTACCCACAGTACTCAACTAGAATACATAGTCACTGTACCCACAGTACAGAGCTAGAATACGTAGCCACTCAAACCACAGTACACAACTAGATTACATAATCACTGTACCCACAGCACACAGCAAGAATACAAATTCACTGTATTCACAGTAGACAGCTACAATATATATTCACTGTACGCACAGTACACAGCTACAGTACATGATCCTGTACCCACAGAACACAGCTAGAATACATAGTTACTGTACCCACAGTATGTACTGTGGGTACAGTGACTATGTATTCTAGCTGTGTACTGTGGGTACAGTGACTATGTACGGTAGCTGTGTACACTGGGAACAGTGAATATCTATTCTAGTTTGTACTGTAGGTACATTAACTACGAATTGTAGGTATGAACTCTGTACTGTGGGTAGAGTGACTAGTTATTCTAACTGTGTATTGTGGGTACAGTGACTATGTATTCTAGCTGTGTACTGTGTCTACAGTGACTTTGTAATCTACCGAATACTGGGGGTACAGTGAATATGTATTCTAGCTGTTTATTGCGGGAACAGTGACTATTTATTGTATCTGTGTACTGTGGGAACATTAAACATGTATTCTAGCCGTGTACTGGGGGTACAGTAAATATGTATTCTACCTGTTAATTGTGGGTACAGTGAATATGTATTCTAACAGTGCACCGTTTGAACAGTGACTATGTATGTATTCTATGGCTAAAAAATGGCTAAAAAAATTTAATTTGGCTAAAGAAAATTTGAACCTTTAGCCAAATTGGCTAAACAGATTTTAAGCCCAGTGCTAGCCTAGTTGTGGGTAGAGAGAATATTTATTCTAGCTGTTTACTATGGGTAAAATATCTATGAATTGTAGCTGTGTGCTGTGCTTAGAGTTACTATGTATTCTAGCTGCGTAATGTGGGTAGAGTAACTACGTACGGTAGATGTGTACACTGGTTACAGTGAATATGTATTCTAGCTTTGTACTGTAGGTACATTAACTATGAATTGTAGGTGTGAACTCTGTACTGTGGGTAGACTAACTATCTATTATGTATTCTAGCGTTGTACTGTGGATACAGTGACTATGTTTTCTAGCTCTGTACTGTGGGTACAGTAACTATGCATTCTAACCACGTACTGTGGTTACAGTGAATATGTATTCTAGCAATGTACTGTAGGAACAATAACTCTGAATTGTAGCTGTGTACTCTGTATTGTAAGTAGATTGATTATGTATTCTAACTGTGTACTGTGGGTACAGTAACTATGTACTGTAGCTGTGTACACTGGGTACAGTGACAATGTACTCTAGCTGTGTTCTGTGGCTACAGTGACTATGTACTATATATGTGTACTGTGGGTACAGTGACTATGTATTCTAGCTGTGTACTGTGGGTACAGTGACTATGTATTATAGCTGTGTACTGTGGGTACAGTGAGTATGTATTCTAGCTCTGTTCTGTGGGTACAGTGACTATGTATTCTAGCTGTGTACTGTGTGTACAGTGACTATGTATTCT
Source organism: Lamellibrachia satsuma (assembly GCA_033239005.1). Taxonomy (NCBI): domain Eukaryota; kingdom Metazoa; phylum Annelida; class Polychaeta; order Sabellida; family Siboglinidae; genus Lamellibrachia; species Lamellibrachia satsuma. The sequence continues at coordinate 2,124,100 of BSQZ01000091.1, forward strand.
AGCTGTTTACTGTGGGTAGAGTGAGTATGTATTCTAGTTGTGTACTCTTGGTACAGTACAATGATTATGTATTCTAGTAGTGTACTGTGGGCGAAGTGACTATGTATTCTAGCTGTGTACTGTAGGTATAGAGTGATTATGTATTCTAGGTGTGTAGTGTGGGTACAGTGATTTTGTAATCTACCGAATACTGGGGGTACAGTGAATATGTATTCTAGCTGTTTATTGTGGGAACAGTGACTATTTATTGTATCTGTGTACTGTGGGAACAGTGAATATGTATTCTAGCCATGTACTGGGGGTACAATAAATATGTATTCTACCTGTTAATTGTGTGTACAGTGAATATGTATTCTAACAGTGCACCGTTTGAACAGCGGCTATGTATTCTATGGCTAAAAATGGCTAAAAAAATTTCTTTTGGCTAAAGAAAATTTGAACCTTTAGCCAAATTGGCTAAACAGATTTTAAGCCCAGTGCTAGCCTAGTTGTGGGTAGAGAGAATATTTATTCTAGCTGTGTACTATGGGTAAAATATCTATGAATTGTAGCTGTGTACTGTGCTTAGAGTTACTATGTATTCTAGCTGCGTAATGTGGGTAGAGTAACTACGTACGGTAGCTGTGTACACTGGTTACAGTGAATATGTATTCTAGCTTTGTACTGTAGGTACATTAACTATGTATTGTAGGTGTGAACTCTGTACTGTGGGTAGACTAACTATCTATTATGTATTATGTATACTTATGTATTCTAGCTTTGTACTGTGGATACAGTGACTATGTTTTCTAGCTCTGTACTGTGGGTACAGTAACTATGCATTCTAACCGTGTACTGTGGTTACAGTGAATATGTATTCTAGCAATGTACTGTAGGAACAGTAACTCTGAATTGTAGCTGTGTACTCTGTATTGTAAGTATATTGATTATATATTCTAGCTGTGTACTGTGAGTAGATTTTATATGTATTTTAGCTGTGTACTGTGGGTACAATAACTATGTACTGTAGCTGTGTACACTGGGTACAGTGACTATGTATTCTAGCTGTGTACTATGGGTACAGTGACTATGTATTATAGAGGTGTACTGTGGGTACAGTGACTATGTATTCTAGCTGTGTACTGTGGGTACAGTGACTGTGTATTCTAGCTGTGTACACTGGGTACAGTGACTATGTATTCTAGCTGTGTACTATGGGTACAGCGACTATGTATTATAGCCGTGTACTGTGGGTACAGTGACTATGTATTCTAGCTGTGTACTGTGGGTACAGTGACTATGTATTCTAGCTGTGTACGTTGGGTACAGTGACTATGTATTCTAGTTGTGTACTGTGGGTAACAGTGACTATGTATTCTAGCTGTGTACTGTGGGTACAGTGACTATGTATTCTAGCTGTGTACTGTGGGTACAGTGACTATGTATTCTAGTTGTGTACTCTGGGTATCCCAGGAGCTCCTCGCTTTCTTTCAACATGTTTTCATGTTGTATGCTCGTGCAACTGGTTCATTTAATTGCATCCTGAAGAAAATTGATGGATCCACTAGTGATGAAAATATAATCAAGTTAACTCTCTCGAGATGGCTTAGCTGTCTGTTTCATTGTCAGAACCTTCCTGGAAGCTGTGTACTTCTCGAGATTATACAGCCATATCCTGTCGTCAGCATCTCCACAGGCCAGCAGACCTGAGCAGCAGATGTATCATAATTGACGTGGGACATATTATTATAATGCATTTTACTGACGTTTCTTTGGGAAATCAAAAGTTGCAAATCATATACAAAAGAAGGTAAATTATTTTGAATGGAAAGGAGATAATATCCCCACGCAGTTGGCAAATTTGAAGGATTTTACAATAACAGTATATAACGATATATCATGTACTGGGTATTCCAAATCTAAGCACTTTACACTTCACCCCTAGCAGGCATATTCATTTGAACACAAATTCAACTACTTTAATGCATTCAGCCATACTGCATGGAAGCTCTATGTTCACATAATTTCACAACTGTCTATATTTGTCAATGTGGAAAAAAGTCTAAGCTTTCATTTGGCACTAAAACGTTCAGACAGCGATCCTATCCCTATCACTGAGCAACTATGATCAACATAATAACTTACTTCGAATGGTGTCCCGATCTGGTGGTCATTCTTTCTTATGCATTTTACAAAATGGACTTTGTAATGATAAATGTTTTGGTTGTGAGATTTTAAAATCCCTGCCCAGTTGACAAATACATTTTAGATGTAAAACAACTGAATTGTCGAAGTTTTGAAGGCGATAAATTTCAGAGGAAAAGTTAACACTTTCTAAGGAATCCTAGGCTACACATAACCCCCAAGTTGAGGGCAAACCGCTGCATGATATTACCCAAGAGTATTCAACTTTCATTTCAATGGAAAGAAGCAAACATCATACCATTATTTAAAACGGGTTCAAGAAATAAGTCAGATAATTACAGACCAGTGAGTTTAACATCAGTGATTTGTAAGTTATTAGAAAGGTTAATTAAAGACCATATGGTTGACTTCCTCGTTAAGCATAAATTATTAAATTCTTCTCAACATGGATTCCTTAAAGTGAGGTCATGCTTAACAAATATGTTATGTTTTTTGGAAGAAATCACTAAGTGGATAGACGTGGGATATTATCTACTTAGATTTTCAGAAAGCTTTTGACAAAGTGCCACATCAAAGATTACTACTTAAATTAAAAGCCCATGGTATCGGGGATAGCATAACTGACTGGATAGAACAATGGCTGACTGACAGAAGACAACGAGTTGTAGTAGATGGAGAAGTTTCAAATTGGAAACCGGTTTTGAGTGGGGTACCTCAAGGATCAGTATTAGGACTTATATTATTCTTAATATATATCAATGACTTGGACGACAGTATAACAAGTAACGTACTGAAATTTGCGGATGACACAAAACTGTTCAGAAAGGTTAATACTGATGGTGATAAACAATATTTACAAAACGATTTAGACAGATTAGTGAAATGGTCTGAGAAATGGCAGATGTTCAATTTTGGGAAATGCAAATGCCTACATACAGGAAATGGGAACTTGGATGTAAATTATAAAATGGGAGATACTGTTTTGGGTACTACTGTAAAAGAAAAGGACTTAGGAGTTGCAATAAGCACTGATATGAAAGTTTCATAGCAGTGTGGTATTGCAGCTTCAAAGAGTAATCAAATTCTTGGATTGATGAGGAGAAACATAATATACAAGGGAAAAAGTTAAATATACCTCTGTATAAAACAATAGTTAGACCTCATTTGGAATACTGTATACAAGCATGGATACCATATCGTAAGAAGGATATAGATAGGCTTGAACGCATACAAAGGAGAGCAACTAAAATGATTCCAGAACTGAGAGACCTTATTTATGAAGAACGCCTGAAAGAATGTGATTTAACAACTCTAGAGACAAGGAGGTTAAGAGGAGATCAGATTGAAGTTTTAAGATATTAAATGGGTATGGAAATATTGATATAAACATGTTTTTCTCACTCAAGAAGGATAGCAGAACTAGAGGACATGGGGTAAAATTAGTAAAGGATCAATGTAGATTGGACATCAGGAAGCACTCGTTCTGACTGAAGAAAATAAATGAATGGAACAAATTGTCTACAGATTGTGTAACTGCTAGCAACGTGAATATGTTTAAAAACAAGGTTGACACATATCTCAGGAGGGCTTGTTATAAGTAGATGAACAATATTGGACTCTCGATAAGCCAATGGCTTCCTTGTCCACTTGCCATCTGGGCCTTTGGCTTGGATGGCAAATCTTGTTAAATCTTGTTAACCATTCCTTGCTCCTGGGATGATGAACTCGACGTCCGTGTGGCTCCAATCAAGAACAATCAGGGGTTGGACAGTGGTCACTGCACACTTGGTGGACTGACGGTTACTGACCAACGGAGAGAACAATGTCCACAGGAATATGCAACCCTGGTGTGCTGGTTTACTTGCTGCAACGGAAGACATTGCAAGGTTTAATATATCGGCTGAAGTTAGGTCTTATTAATTCCCACTCAGTTATATAACTTTTCTATACACAGAGAGTGTGACCATTTTTAGGTGAGCTATTTGCTTGTGAACATCGACCTTGATGATGAGCATGCAATTATATTTGAACCGAAACATAAGATTTACCCAGATGACAATAAAATTGTATTACAAAAATCGGTGTTCATTAAAACACATTTTGATGGTGAAAATGTTAGAAAATATATAATTTATAGTATAATATGATTTTCTGAAAGAAATTATCAGACTTTTTATCTGTAGGTGCAGTATTCCAATATAATTGCAAATATTTAGCAAGCAGACACAAAGCCACGGTTTCCATGGCGATGACCTACTGACCTACCAAGTCGTCACTGACAAGCGTCAGTCCATCCACCATCTTATTATTGATGCCCGGAAGAACCAGCTCCAAGGAGGGCTCTCTGGAAATTGCCCAAAGACTATTACCCTGATGGCAGCTTTGACATGTCAGACCTGTTCACTTATAGTAGTTTTATAATTCCGTCAACATTTGCTGATATTTTAATCAACAAAAACTAGATCTGACAGAACATGTAAAATGCAAATAGGGGCCATTTCAATGGAAATTATACACATAATGTAAATGACATATAAACTTCTTAGACGTCTAGAGAGTGCAAAGTACTGTATATATATGGTTAGACAACATAAATAGTAACATCTCTTTTAAAACTCACATCAGCTTTAATATGACAAGGAAATTACATATAAAACAAAATATATGTTTTGTAGGAATGGTCACCAAAAAAAAAAGAATTACATTTACCAAGCAACAGAAGTAATAATTCATAGCAATGGTGACCGAACAAAAAAGTAACCTGTGTTTCTTGACGTTCCTTGACTGGTCGATCTTCCACGCGTAGCAGCCTTCCTCACATCCTGCCACCAGGTGGCCACTACTTTGACTGAACACCATGTTCAAGATGTCTTCTCCGGGGCTATGCAAAATGAGGAGCTGGCCGTGGCAAAAGAAAAACATTTATTAAATTTCTTAGCACTGTAATTACAACTAGTCATATCATAATAATTTAGGTCATTTAACAGCAGTCCACCTCCCCATACACGAAACTTTGAATTATAGCGAAAATGTCATAATCTGTTTAGCTGTAACTATTACATACAGTTCATAAATGAGCCTACCCGAAATAACCCGTGCACCGCTGGTGCATAATATAAAACTAATATAAAGGTGAAATCGTGCTAGACGAGACGTCGACGAAAATACGACACGTAATTTGCGCGAATATTTTGTCATGTGCTGAAACAATCGCGTATCTACGCCAATGCATGCTCGACCGTGTTCGATGTTGGTCAAATGTCAGATCAGCAGATCAGCCAATTTTTGGGTAACCAGTAAGCGTGTTTGATGGTACGAGGTATTCTTTGCTGAAACATTAATTATTTAACTATCTGCGTTCTTGTTGTTGTTGTGGCCACATAACTGGTCCAACCACCTAATTTAAAATACAAAATTACATGTTGTACTTTCGTCGACAATCGATCCCGCGACGCATAATGTTTATACATGCCTGCCATCTAGCGATCAAAAACATGTTACTCCGACTATTACCCATCTTAATGCTAAACTGCCTACACGCGTTCGAAGTCAGCTCCCTTATGAACTGGGGCCAAAATATAAAGAACGTTTTTGGGAAAATACATTGATGTACACAGTGAAGCCCCATCACACCAATTTTGCTTAGTATCAAACCTGTTCTGTCCTTGTAAATAATGGTTTTGGGAAAATACATCGATGTACGGCACTAAACGAAACAGCTGATGACCCCTCTCCAAATACCAATTTTGTTTAGCATCAAACCCGTTTTGAGATGGTCCCCTAGCCGTGATTACGGCACGACGACCTACCTACATTCCACCTCATATTTCTGTCATTGCGGCGTGTCTATGTCACACAATGTGACAGTCGTGTCAGATGTCCCACCTGGCAGAATCACATGAGTGAAGAAATACACACACATTTTTAATCAACATTTCTACAAGGCCAGCTATTGGCTTTCTAAAGGTTATATGCCGTGCATCATATCTGTACCTTGCTGTCAGAATCTACCAAAAGTTGCATTTCACATATTTGTATTTTTTTTTGGGGAGTCTTTCAGATGCACACTTGAAAGAGCTTCAGCATGATATATATATTTTATCACTGCGTGATAATTATGTGAATCACAATCACATTTTTCCTGCATGCTGTATGTCATAATCTGATCATTTTATTACCAAGATAATCATAACTTTTCAATAAAAGCTGCACATACATCTTGTGGCATCACAAATTGGCCGACACTCACTGAAGAGCCACGTTGGTTCGTTAGGATGAAACAAGAGGGCGCTGATGAAATAACACTGCACAGCTCGATTCGGTCGACCGTTGCCTAACTCGGCGTAACAGACGAGCTGTTCAGGCAAAAACAGTCTGATGTGGGCATTGAAACCTGAAATGGAAAAACAAAATCACTGAATAACCAGTTCTCCTATGTCAATAAGAAAACTAAAAGGACATTGATAGAGGATTACTGTATCTGTGGGTATTTTCCTATCCTGTCTCTCCCGCGGAGAGAAATGGCCCCTCTCCTGTGCCAAGAAGGAAGGAGAGATCTCCAGGCAAATAGTAGTCACACGAGCAGGGCTTCAGTCACGTAACCGCAAATACGGCAAAACATCCACCCATAGAGTGGAGATACTATAAATTATATTTTTGAGTTAGCTGCACTTTTCCTAAAACATCTCCACAAACAGTCACGAATCACTAGTATTAGCTTCAGTGCAACTGTTCCAAATGTTTTAAGAAATTAGTTGGTCAAATAATGTTTATTTATTTAATACACACGTACATATAAGAAATAAAAAAATAGTAAAACCAATTCAGATGATGCCGTTATGCTACAGTCGTCCGCTTTAAAATATAGTTTATTCTTTAAAAAATATCACTGTTTTTATTTATGTGGTATCAACAATGATAATAAATAATATACAAACCTCCCACAGCCAATATGTTTGTTGGCCACTCTCTTGCGGTATCGTTCTCCAGGCTCGAGGTAGTCCATGCAAAAAAGAAAAATTGCTGCAAAGAAGAGACAAAACATTAACAAATCTGATAAATTGGTTACTTGATAACAACTTCATACAAGAAATAATATATTTTGCATTTCATAGCATAATGGTTGATACCAGTTACTGTTATTTAATAAATTAATTATATAACATGATTAATAATAAATTAGTCAGAATGCTAACATGATTGGGAGAATTGATAACAATTGAAAGTTTTCAAAACTCAGTTCTTTCAGCAATTTGTATCCATAAATTACTGTATCTCCGATATCCGCCAGGTGGCGCAACTGTTTTGACTCTAGTAGCAACTAATTGTGTTTAATGTACACTGTCACATATATCAAAACAACAAAATGTTCCCATGTAGTTTTTCCATAATTTCTTACCAATATCAAACACATTTCACAAGAAGTTGGACACAAAAGTTCTACCAATATTCACCTTCTGCTGTTTAAACCGTTTCATCACACGCCCTATGTCACAGTCGATCAGGCAGACACTGTCGCCCCCACGCGTAGCCACCACACTCGTTGTTTGTCTGCAAAACATGATTTGTATATATATTATATATATATATATATATATATATATATATATATATATATATATATATATATATATATATATATATATATATATATATATATATATATATATATATATATATATATATATATTAATATATATATTATAGTTATATATATATATATTCTAGCTGTGTATTGTGGGTACATTGAATAAATATTTTAGCTGTGTACTGTGGGTACAGAGAATTTGTATGTTAGCTAAGTACTGTAGGTACAGTGACTATGAATTGTAGCTGTGTACTGTGGGTACAGTGACTACGTATTCTAGCAGTGCACTGTGGGACAGTGATTATGTATTCTAGCTGTGTTCTGTGGTTACAGTGACTATGTATTCTAGTTGTGTAATCTCGGTATAGCGACTATGTATTCTAGCTGTGTACTGTGGGTACAGTGACTATATAATGTAGCTGTGTACTCTGGGTCCAGTGACAATGTATTCTAGCTATGTAGTGTGGTTACAGTGATTATGTATTTTAGACGTGTACTGTGTTTACAGTGATTATGTATACTAGCTATGTACTGTGTGTACAATGATTATGTATTCTAGCTGTTCATTGTGCGTACAGTGACTATGTATTCAGGCTGTGTTCTCTGGGTACAGTGACTATGTGTTCCAGTTTTGTACTCTGGATAGAGTGACTATGTATTCTAGATGTGTACTGTGGGTACAGTACAATGATTATGTATACAAGTTGTGTACTGTGGATGAAGTAACTATGTATTCTAGCTGTATACTGTGGGTACAGTGACTATGTATTCTAGCTGTGTACTGTGGTTACAGTGATTATGTTTACTAGCTGTGTACTGTGGGTACAGTGACTATATATTCTTGCTGTGTACTTTGGGTACAGTGATTATGTAATCTAGCCGTGTACTGGGGGTACAGTGAATACGTATTCTACCCGTGTGCTGTGGGTACAGTGACTATGTATTCTACCTGTGTACTATGGGTACAGTGACTATGTATTCTAGCTTTGATTTGTGGGTAGAGGGATTATGGGTTCCAGCTGCGTGCTGAGGGTACAGTGACTATGTACTGTAGCTGTGTACTGTGGGTACAGTAACTATGTATTCAAGCTGTTTACTGACTATGTATTCTAGTTGTGTACTTTTGGTGCAGTACAATGATTATGTGTTCTAGTTGTTTACTGTGGGTACAGACATTATTTAATCTACTGTGTACTAATGAATATGTATTCTAGCTGTTTATTGTGGGTACAGTGACTATGTATTATAGCTGTGTACTGTGGGTACAGTGACTATGTATTCTAGCTGTGTACTGTGGGTACAGTGACTATGTATTCTAGCTGTGTACTGTGGGTACAGTGAATATGTATTCTAGCTGTGCAGTGCAGTGACTATGTATTCTAGCTGTGTTCTGAGGTTACAGTGACTATGTATTGTAGGTGTGTAATCTGTGTATAGCGAATATGTATTCTAGCTGTGTACTGTGGGTACAGTGACTATATAATGTAGCTGTGTACTCTGGGTCCAGTGACAATGTATTCTAGCTATGTAGTGTGGTTACAGTGATTATGTATTTTAGACGTGTACTGTGTTTACAGTGATTATGTATACTAGCAATGTACTGTGTGTACAATGATTATGTATTCTAGCTGTTCATTGTGCGTACAGTGACTATGTATTCAGGCTGTGTTCTCTGGGTACAGTGACTATGTGTTCCAGTTTTGTACTCTGGATACAGTGACTATGCATTCTAGCTGTGTGCAGAGGGTACAATAGCTATATATTGCAACATTCTACTGTTGGTACAGTGCCTATGTGTTCTAGCTGTTTACTCTGGGTAGATTGACTATGTATTCTAGCTGTGTACTGTAGGTACAGTGACTAGGTATTCTAGGTGTGTACTGTGGGTACAGTGATTATGTAATCTAGCCGTGTACTGGGGGTACAGTGAATATGTATTCTAGCTGTTTATTGTGGGTACAGTGACTATTTATTCTATCTGTGTACTGTGGGTACAGTGACTATGTATTCTAGCCATGTACTGTGGGTAGAGTGACTATGTATTCAAGCTGTGTTCTCTGGGTACAGTGACTATGTATTCTAGCTGTGTACTGTGGGTACAGTGACTATGTATTCTAGCTGTGTACTGTGGGTACAGTGATTATGTATTCTAGCTGTGTACTGTGGGTGAAGTGACTATGTATTCTAGCTGTGTACTGTGGGTACAGTGATTATGCATTCTAGCTGTGTGCAGAGGGTACAGTGTATTGCAACATACTACTCTGGGTACAGTGATTATGTGTTCTAGTTGTGGACTGTGGGTACAGTGACCATGTATTCTAGCTGTTTACTGTGGGTAGAGTGACTATGTATTCTAGATGGGTACTGTGGGCACAGTACAATGATAATGTATACTCGTTGTGTACTGTGGGTGAAGTGAATATTTATTCAAGCTGTGCACTGTAGGCACAGTGACTATGTATTCTAGGTGTGTACTGTGGGTACAGAGATAATGTAATCTAGCCGTGTACTGGGTGTACAGTGAATATGTATCCTAGCTATTTATTGTGGGTACAGTGACTATTTATTCTATCTGTGTACTGTGCGAACAGTGAATATGTATTCTAGCCATGTACTGGGGGTACAGTGAATATGTATTCTAGCTGTTTATTGTGGGTACAGTGACTATTTATTCTACCTGTGTACTATGGGTACAGTGACTATGTATTCTAGCTGTGCACTGTGGTTACAGTGATTATGTTTTCTAACTGTGTACTGTGGGGAAAGTGACTATGTACTCTAACTGTGTACTGTGGGTACAGTGACTATATATTCTAGCTGTTTACTGTGGGTAGACTGACTATGTATTCTAGATGGGTACTGTGGGTACAGTACAATGATTATGTATACTCGTTGTGTACTGTTTGTGAAGTGAATATGTATTCAAGCTGTGCACTGTAGGTACAGTGACTATGTGTTCTAAGTGTGTACTGTGGGTACAGTGATTATGTAATCTAGCTGTTTGCTGTGGGTACAGTGACTATTTATTCTATCTGTGTACTGTGGGTACAGTGACTATGTATTCTAGCTGTGCACTGTGGTTACAGTGATTATGTTTTCTAGCTGTGTACTGTGGGTACAGTGACTATATATTCTTGCTGTGTACTGTGGGTACAGTGATTATGTAATCTAGCCGTGTACTGGGGGTACAATGAATACGTATTCTACCCGTGTACTGTGGGTACAGTGACTATGTATTCTACCTGTGTACTATGGGTACAGTGACTATGTATTCTAGCTTTGTTTTGTGGGTACAGGGACTATGTGTTCTAGCTGCGTGCTGAGGGTACAGTGACTATGTACTGTAGCTGTGTACTGTGGGTACAGTAACTATGTATTCAAGCTGTTTACTGACTATGTATTCTAGTTGTGTAATGTTGGTACAGTAAAATGGTTATATATTCTAGTTATGTACTGTGGGTAAAGTAACTATGAATTCTAGCTGTGTACTGTGGGTACAGTGATTATGCGTTCTAGCTGTGTACTGGGGGTACAGTGAATATGTATTCTAGCTGTTTATTGTGGGTACAGTGAATACGTATTCTATCTGTGTACTGTGGGTACAGTGACTATGTATTCTAGCCATGTACTGTGGGTACAGTGACTATGTATTCTAGCTGTGTACTGTGGGTACAGTGACTATGTATTCTAGCTGTTTACTGTGGGTACAGTGACTATGTATTCTAGCTGTGTACTGTGGGTACAGTGACTATGTATTCTAGCTGTGTACTGTGGGTACAGTGATTATGTATTCTAGCTGTGTACTGTGGGTACAGTGAATATGTATTCTAGCTGTGTACTGTGGGTACAGTGAATATGTATTCTAGCTGTGTACTGTGGGTACAGTGACTATGTATTCTAGCTGTGTACTGTGGATACAGTGACTATGTATTCTAGCTGTGTACTGATGGGTACAGTGACTATGTATTCTAGCTGTGTACTGTGGGTACAGTGACAATGCATTCTAGATGTATTACTAGACTATGTATTCTAGTTGTGTACTTTGGGTACAGTGTACTATGTATTCTAGTTGTGTACTGTGGGTACAGTACACTATGATGTATTCTACTGTGTACTGTGGGTACAGTGACTATGTATTCTAGCTGTGTACTGTGGGTACAGTGACTATGTATTCTAGCTGTGTACTGTGGGTACAGTGACTATGTATTCTAGCTGTGCACTGTGGGTACAGTGACTATGTATTCTAGCTGTGTACTGTGGGTACAGTGACTATGTATTCTAGCTGTGTACTGTGGGTACAGTGACTATGTATTCTAGCTGTGTACTGTGGGTACAGTGAATATGTATTCTAGCTGTGTACTGTGGGTACAGTGACTATGTATTCTAGCTGTGTACTGTGGGTACAGTGAATATGTATTCTAGCTGTGTACTGTGGGTACAGTGACTATGTACTTCTAGCTCTGTACTGTGGGTACAGTGAATATGTATTCTAGCTGTGTACTGTGGGTACATTACAATGATTATGTGACTATGTATTCTAGCTTTTTACTGTGGGTAGAATGACTATATATTATAGATGTGTACTGTGGGTACAGTACAATGACTATGTATTCTAGCTGTGTACTGTGGGTATAGTGACCATGTATTCTAGCTGTACACTGTGTGTACAGTGACTATGTATTCTAACCATGTATTCTAGATGTGTTCTGTTGGTATAGTGACTATATAATGTAGCTGAGTATTGTGGGTACAGTAAATATGTATTCTAGCTGTGTACTGTGGGTACAGTGAATATGTATTCTAGCTGTGTACTGGGGGTACAGTGAATATGTATTCTAGCTGTGTACTGTGGGTACAGTGACTATGTATTCTAGCTGTGTACTGTGGGTACAGTGACTATGTATTCTAGCTGTGTATTGTGGGTACAGTGACTATATATTCTAGCTGTGTACTGTGGGTACAGTGACTATGTATTCTAGCTGTGTACTGTGGGTACAGTGATTATGTATTCTAGCTGTGTACTGTGGGTACAGTGACTATGTATTCTAGCTGTGTACTGTGGGTACAGTGACTATATATTCTAGCTGTGTACTGTGGGTACAGTGACTATGTATTCTAGCTGTGTACTGTGGGTACAGTGACTATGTATTCTAGCTGTGTACTGTGGGTACAGTGAATATGTATTCTAGCTGTGTACTGTGGGTACAGTGACTATGTATTCTAGCTGTGTACTGTGGGTACAGTGATTATGTATTCTAGCTGTGTACTGTGGGTACAGTGACTATGTATTCTAGCTGTTTACTGTGGGTACAGTGACTATGTATTCTAGCTGTGTACTGTGGGTAGAGTGACTATGTATTCTAATGTGTACTGTGGGTACAGTGACTATGTATTCTAGCCATGTACTGTGGGTACAGTGACTATGTATTCTAGCTGTGTACTGTGGGTACAGTGACTATGTATTCTAGCTGTGTACTGTGGGTACAGTGACTATGTATTCTAGCTGTGTACTGTGGGTACAGTGACTATGTATTCTAGCTGTGTACTGTGGGTACAGTGATTATGTATTCTAGCTGTGTACTGTGGGTACAGTGACTATGTATTCTAGCTGTGTACTGTGGGTACAGTGACTATGTATTCTAGCTGTGTACTGTGGGTACAGTGACTATGTATTCTAGTTGTTTACTGTGGGTAGAGTGACTATGTATTCTAGTTGTGTACTGTGGGTAGTACAGTGACTATGTAGTCCTATGCCTTCTAGCTGTGTACTGTGGGTACAGTTATTATGTATTCTAGCTTTGTATTGTGGGTTCAGTTACTATGTATTCTAGCTGTGCACAATGAGTACAGTGACTATGTATTCTAGTTGTTTATTGTGGAAAAAGTGACTATGTATTCTAGCTGTGTGCTGTGGGTACAGTGATTATGTATTTTAGCTGTCTACTATGGGTACAGTGACTATGTATTGTAGCTGTGTACTGTGGGTCCAGTGACAATGTATTCCAGCTGTGTACTGTGGGTACAGTGACTTTGTATTCTAGCTGTGTACTCTGGGTATCCCTGGAGCTCCTCGCTTTCTTTCAACATATTTTCATGTTGTATGCTCGTGCAGCTTGTTCATTTAATTGCATCCTGAAGAAGATTGATGTATCCACCAGTGATGAAAATATAATCAAATGAACTTACTCGAGACGGGTTAGCTGTCTGTTTCATTGTCAGAAACTTCCTGAAGCTGTGTACTTGTCGAGGTTATACAGCCATATCCTGGCATCAGCGTCTCCACAGGCCAGCAGACCTGAGCAGCAGATGTATCATAATTGACGGGGGACAGATTATTATAATGTATTTTACTAACGTTTCTTTGGGAAATCAAAAGTCACAAATCATGTACAAATGAATGTAAATTATTTTGGATGGAAGGGAGGCAATACTCCCACACAGTTTGCAAAGTTGAAGGATTTTACAATGACACTATATAACGATATAGCTGTTATCTCATGTACTGGGTAGTCCAAATCTAAGCACTTTACACTTCACCCCTAGCAGGCATATTCATTTGAACACAAATTCAACTACTTTAATGCATTTAGCCATACTGCAACTGCATGGAAGCTCTATGTTCACATAATTTCATCACTGTCTATGCTTTGTCAATGTGGAAAAAGTCTAAGCTTTCATTTGGCACTAAAAGATTCAGACAGCGATCCTGTCCCTATCACTCTGCAACTATGAACAACATAATAGCTTACTTCGAATGGTGTCCCCATCTTGTGGTCATTCTTTATTATGCAATTTGCAAAATGGACTTTGTAATGATAAATGTCTTGGTTGTCTTAAAATCCCTGCACAGTTGACAAATACATTTTACATGTTAAACACCTGAATTGTGGAAGTTTTCAAGGCGATAAATTTCAGAGGAAAAGTTCACACTTTCTAAGGAATCCTAGGCTACACATAACCCCCAAGTTGAGGGCAAACCGCTGCGTGATATTACCCTAGAGTATTCAACTTGTCATTAAAAGAGGGAGTTGTTCCGTTTGAATGGAAAGAAGCAAACATCATACCGTTATTTAAATAGGGTTCGAGAAATAAGAGAATTACAGACCAGTGAGTTTAACGTCAGAGATTAGTAAATTATTACAAAGGTTACTTAAAGACCATATGGTGGACTTCCTCGATAAGTATAATTTTTTTAATTCCTCTCAACATGGATTCCTTAAAGCGAGGTCGTGCTTAACAAATATGTTATATTTTTTGGAAGAAATCACTTAGTGGATAGACATGGGATCGCCAGTAGATATTATCTACTTAGATTTTTAGAAAGCTTTTAACAAAGTGCCACATCAATTGGACGACAGTATAACAAGTAACGTACTGAAATTTGCGGATGACAAAAAACTGTTCAGAAAGGTTAATACTGATGGTGATAAACAACATTTACAAAACGATATAGACAGATAGTGCAGATTAATGGCAGATGTTGTTAAATTTTGGGAAATGTAAACGCCTACATACAGGACATGGGAACTTGGATGTAAACTATAAAATGGGAGATACTGTTCTGGGTACTACAGTAAAAGAAAAGGACTTTGGAGTTACAATAAGCGCTGATATGAAAGTTTCAGAGCAGTATGGTTTTGGAGCTTCAAAGGGAAATCAAATTCTTGGATTGATTAGAAGAAACATAACATACAAGGAAAAAAGTTAATTGTACCTCTGTATAAAGCAATAGTTAGACCTCATTTGGAATACTGTATACAAGCATGGAGACCATATCTTAAGAAGGATATATATATACACTTGAACGCATACAAAGGAGAGCAACTGAAATTATTCCAGAGCTGAGAGACCTTAGTTATGAAGAACGCCTGAAAGAATGTGGTTTAACAACTCTAGAGACAAGGAGGTTAAGAGGAGACCAGATTGAAGTTTCTAAGATATTGAATGGGTATGAAAATATTGATAGAAATATGTTTTTCTCACTCAAGAAAGATAGCAGAACTAGAGAACATGGGGTAACATTAGTAAAGGATCATTGTAGATTGGACATCAGGAAGCACTCGTTCTCACAGAGGACAATTAATGAATGGAACAAATTGTCTACAGATTGTGTAACTGCTAGCAGCGTGAATATGTTTAAAAACAAGGTTGACACATATCTCAGGAGGGCGGGTTATAAGTAGATGAACAATGTTGGACTCTCGATAAGCCAATGGCTTCCTTGTCCACTTGCCATCTGGGCCTTTGGCTTGGATTGCAAATCTTGTTAAATCTTGTTAACCATTCCTTGCTCCTGGGATGATGAACTCGACGTCCGTGTGGCTCCAATCAAGAACAATCAGGGGTTGGACAGTGGTCACTGCACACGTGGTGGACGGACGGTTACTGACCAACGGAGAGAACAATGTCCACAGGAATATGCAACCCTGGTGTGCTGGCTTACTTGCAAGTCGTCACTAACAAGCGTCAGTCCATCCACCATCTTATGCTTGATGCCCGGAAGAACCAGCTCCAAGGAGGGCTCTTTGGAAATTGCCCAAAGACTATTACCCTTGTGGCCGCTTTGACATGTCAGACTTGTTCACTTATAATAGTTATATAATTCCGTCAACATTTGCTGATATTTTAATCAACAAAAACTAGATCTGGCAGAACATGTAAAATGCAAATAGGGGCCATTTCAATGGAAATTATACACATAATGTAAATGAAATATAAATTTATTAGACGTCTAGAGAGTGCAACGTACTGTTTATATATGGTTAGACAACATAAATAGTAACATCTCTTTTAAAACTAACATCAGCTTTAATATGGCAAGGAAATTACATATAAAACAGAAGATATGTTTTGTAGGAATGGTCACCAAAAAAAAAAGAATTACATTTACCAAGCAACAGAAGTAATAATTCATAGCAATGGTGACCGAACAAAAAAGTAACCTGTGTTTCTTGACGTTCCTTGATTGTACTGTGGGTACAGTGACTACGTATTCTAGCTGTGATCTGTGGGTACAATGATTATGTATTCTAGTTGTGTACTCTGGACTCTGTATGCAGTGAATATGTATTCTAGCTGTGTACTGTGGGACAGTGATTATGTGCTTTAGCTGTGTACTGTGGGCACAGTGACTATGTATTCTAGTTGTGTACTGTGGGTATAGTGACTACATATTCTAGCTGTGTACTGTGGGTACAGTGAACATGTAATATAGCTGTGTACTATGGATACAGTGACTATGAATTGTAGCTGTGTCCTGTGTACAGTGGGTATAGTAACTATGTATTACAGCTGTGTACTGTGTTCAGCGACTATGTTCTGTAGCTGTGTAGTGTTGGTACAGTAACTATGTAGGAGTCGGCGTAAATAGCGTAAATAGATACGTTACTAGGTGACAGACATATGGTCATAGAAGCAGAAGTCGACGTAAATAGGTACATCACTAGGTGGCAGACATATGGTCATAGAAGCAGAAGTCGACGTAAATAGATACGTCACTAGGTGGCAGGCATATGGTCATAGAAGCAGAAGTCGACGTAAATAGATACGTCACTAGGTGGCAGACATATGGTCATAGAAGCAGAAGTCGACGTAAATAGATACGTCACTAGGTGGCAGACATATGGTCATAGAAGCAGAAGTCG
>BSQZ01000092.1:640000-700000 GCA_033239005.1 Lamellibrachia satsuma
ACATTGTAGTCGTAATGACATTTAATGTAACATTTCTGGTATTAAGGTACTTATTCTGTAAAAACAATGTTATATTGGTTTGTGTCTAGCTATATTGTATGCATTTCTTTAAAACATTACTCCTGTTTTAGGACTTTTCCCGGGTACTGTGTGATGCCATACAAGATGTGTTAGCCTGCCTAGTACATGTGTTAGCCTGCCTAGTACATGTGTTAGCATGCCTAGTACATGTGTTAGCCTGCCTAGTACATGGATATCTGATGTCATAAAGTGAGGGCAAATCTGATAAAAAGATATTTATTTTTGTAGGCGACGGTGCAGAATATTAGCCACAAATGGCTATGAGACTTATAATACTGTGTATTCCTTCTTGCCGTAGACAATGTTTTGGTTCCTCTTGCAATGTAATATTTATCTGAAATGCATGCAACTTTGAACTAGCTTTTATAAAATAAGAACAGTTTATTTGCAGAATAGTTCAGTTGAATTGACACATGTAAAAGTATATATGACAAATAAAGTTTGTTTTCAGTGGCTAACTTATATAAATAAAGCATTTGTTGAGTTGATGACATGCATGTTGATAACGTAGTTATAAGATTAATTATTTCAGGTAAGTTTTCTGTGTTTATGTATTATAGCAGATTACATGTACTTCAAAAATACTCCATGAGTACAAAAAACCCCAGTGGTGGGCCATTGCGGCTCTTGGTGGACATTAATGGCTTTGGAATTTGAAAAATTTCTCAAGAATTGCCCTTAGTGAAATATTTTAAAATTTATTTGGCATGTCTATTTTCCATAAGACAGATGTAGTCTTGGGTTCAGCTGTACACCACACTTCAATGTGAAAAGGCTCCACCACATATGTGAACTTTTGGGGGTGGACACATTGTCCCCACCCATACCTTGTATTTTTTAGGGAAATCCTGAGACAAACAGGTAGAATATATGCATTGATATTAACCCATCAAATATGTATCCTTTCTATGCCTATTTGTTTTTAAGAAAAGCAAATTTGGTATGTATAGCATCTTGAGTACAAAACATGTTTTGTGGTGCCCTGTTTGCAGACTTCACTTAGTGTGTCGAGTACTAGAACAATAACAGAACTTGTCAGTGCATAGATCCTTCGGGACCTAAGATCAGAGGCACAGTAAACCAAAACCATTAAGCATCATATTGTTGACAGGGATGCACAGGAGTGATCAATAATAAGAGCAAGTGACCACAGAGGAATATAGTGGAAATACAGTTCTGACAAGATACATCTTGACATTTTACGGAAGGTAGTTCTAGAGTTTAAGATGATTTTCAAGTGATGAGGAGTTCATTTCAGCTTTTGGGCACGGCTACAGAGAAAGTGCACTTGCATAGGTTGTTCAAGAGTGGTGTATAGATAAATCATAGGTTGTTCAAGAGTGGTGTATAGATAAATCATAGGTTGTTCAAGAGTGGTGTATAGATAAATCAGAGAGTCCCCTCCTTCTTTCCCCGGTAACTCACACAACATGGTATGAACAAGTTTATTTTTTAGAGACGATATTAAGGGTTATTGGTCTAGTGTGGCGGTAATGACTGAACTGCCAGGAAATGTGTTGTATTTTCAGTTGTTATTGGTGTGTATATTACCCATTTATTGTATCTGTTGTTAATCATAATTAGATAGCATACATATGAATGTGTCCGTGTTGTTTTCTTCATTTCTTCATTAGTTAGATTCTGCAGTCATGTTCACATTTGGCGAAGTGTGGAATGGATATACTGAGCACAGGCATATTTAGGAAGGCCACAGGTTCATGCCCCGTTGGCTTATTTTGTTCCATTGCGCCACTACATGGTAGTGGATGACTGGACTGGCACTGAATGTCCATCTCATGGCCACATCATTATGGTTAGCGTTTATTTATGTGTTTATTAATTTAGGCTATTTACATAAACAAAACGTTTTATTGTGTTATACTGAAAATAATTGCAGATATTGACAATTGTTTTGTGCAAACTTATTATTATGATTTTATGACAATGATTTTGTGCAACAGCATTGTGCACCAGAACAATTCTTTAGATGGGTGCTTATTATCACTATCTATTTTTCAGAAACATTTGTAAAAATACATTTGACTTACACTCATCCTAAACACCATGAAATGCTCCCATGACTGCAAAACTAGAGCATTCTCCATACAAAAATTGTGCTGAAAACATAATTTGTAATATTGTATACGCACGCACGCACGCATGCACGCACGCACGCACGCACGCACGCACGCATGCACGCACGCACGCACGCACATGATGCCAAACAATTATTATAAATGATGTCTGAATGGTTTCTTATGCTACTCCATACATATAGTCTGTACTAGAGATTGCACTGAATTCAAAATGGATACCCTAGCTGATGCCGTTTCAAACCAATTTCGTTCACCCCATGTTGCCCGTGTCTTTCGGAAAAGACACTAACCCATAGGTCCCTTCTACCTGGTGTCTATGCCAGGGGAAGTAAAAGATTCCACATGGGGTAAATGTGTATCTTGTCGATGCCTCACAGAGCTGTCTCTAAGCTCGCTACATCCCAGTTTAGGGAGTATAGCATCAAGCATGTATCAAGCATATACAACTCTCTGTGATGCTCTGACCCTCTCATGGAAGGACACTATTTCTCGGATGCATGGAAGAAGAAGAATTTTTATTTAATAAGATTTAACAAGATTGCCATCCAAGACAAAGGCCCAGATGGCAAGTCATTGGTTTATCGAGAGTCGAACCTTTTTTCATCTTTGTGTAACCTGCCCTCCTGAGATATACGTCAACCTTGTTTTGAAAACATATTTACGCTGCTAGCAATTACACAATCTAGATATGAATGAATGAATGTAAATTTTATTTGGTCAGTACGTACATTTGTATAAAAGTAGCCAATAAAGAAATAATTAACATATATTACACAAAAAGACATATTATACATATCAACATATAAACATTCATGATGTAGTTAAAAAAAATTACTAAGTAATACAAAATGAATATATATATATATATATATATATATATATATATATATGTAGAGTAGATATTTACGTTTTTAGTAAAGAAAAATAGTTGACACATCATTTTTGTATTGACCAGGGAGATTCACTAAGACCAAGAAGATAATTTGTTCCATTCATTTATTGTCCTCTGTGAGAATGAGTACTTCCTGATATCCAATCTACACTGATCCTTAACTAATGTTACTGCATGTCTAATTCTACTAACTGTCAAATTATAACTATAGTACAAGTGTATAAACTTATGCTAAACATGGTATATATTAATGTGAACAGAAAAAATAGATAGTCACTCTCAAGGAGCCACCTTATAAACTTAAATTGAACTAAATCAGTAGGTCAATAGGTGTTCATTGAGCACAGAGACCACTGTGCATCCATGAAGATGCCACAGGCCTTTTGAACCCAGTATTCTTTTTACAAACATCTACTCATTTTATTAGAATCAACATTTACAAAGTAATCTGATGGTTGAATTGGAAAAGCCAAATTATATCATATTTTTGTTTTTACTCAACCACGACTAGATAATTGATATGAAATTAGGTACGTAGTCAAACCAAGTCTTAAGACCTGAATGCCCTTTGTAGTCAGTCACACAAGCCTCAATGGAAGGATCAGAGGTTATCTTTTAAAGTAGAATTTTTAGAGAGTTTTTCTAGACATTGGAGCAAGAATATTTTTATTTTCAAAATATCAAGGGAAGAATATTTCTCACAGCCCAGCCTCCCCCCCCCGTTATATATAATAATTCTTCCCTAAATCATAAATGGTACGCGGATAATTAATTTAACTTGTTACCCAAAGGTACCACAAAAGAATATGATTTCTTGTTATAGCCTAACACGTGACCATCAAAAATTCTTAAAAAACCATGACAACCATTGGTACTATGAAACAGTTCCAGTTGTGAAATTGTGGTCTGACCCCTTTAGTCTGGGCAGGCGACGGTAAACCTGGTTAGGGATGCTGCATTGCTCAGCTGTGTCTTCCATCATTTTACAGCTGCTTCAATCCAAGAATTTCTCGGCAAAGTTATTGTACACAACGATCGAAGATGTCGTCCAACGCTCTTCGTGTGCCGTGTAAGCGGCAGTGTTGAATGGCAGAAAAACTTAGAATAATTGTTTGTATAGAAGATTTGACGACAGAGTTTACAGCAGAAGTGTCGACGTTACTCAAGTGAGTTTTCTGGCTCTGACTCTGTCTCTGTTCAGTGATGGTTACGGGGGTGTCACTCCACACTATAACTTCACACCGCTGTCACTGGGTCTGCTGCTTATTCCAGGCCAGATGTGGTAAACAGACACAGTGGCGTATCAAGGTTCTAGCAGAAGAGAAGGGGGCAAGTCACCCATTAGTTTACCATATCTACCAGCAGCACAATGTCAATGGAAAAACATTAAGCCAAAGCCAAGGCAAAGGGGCCATTGGCATTGGGCCCTGGCCCTTTGGCTTAAGGGGGTCACCTCAAATTAACCATAATATAATATTATTATGTGTTACCATGCATTTATGTGGTAACTGTGCACAATGCATGCTATATGCATATTGAACTGCAGAACATATAAATTGGTGTTGTAATGAATATCATCAAACTAATTTGTTCAAGATATAATTTTCTAAAGCCCAGGCCAAACTTGCTCTAAGTACACATAAAACATCTCTGAGATCATTTCATGCCACTTTAAATGTTCTTTAGAAGTAAGAAAAACATGACTTGCAGTGTATTTTAGATATAGGTATAACATTTAAAAGGAAATATAGTGTGGTGTAGTAAAGCAGTAGTGTTAATAACAGCAGAAAGAGTAAACAAAAACATTTTGTCAGATTCAGAAGACAAATTATTTGTGAGCATTTTTAAAAAATGTGTAATAATTCTGAAATAAAGCAATTATGTTTAATAAGCAGACAAAACAAAATAATTAAAAATCAAACCACTGCACACAGACTGGGGCTGATCACTTCTCTACGTAGCGCTATATTAAAGAAAATCCCAATACAGACGGTGCCGCACATAACGACAATCAGAGAAAGGATGAACTCTCATTTTTTATCATTATACATATGCTGTTGGTTTTCGATATTTGACAAAACGTACCGAAAACTAAAGTAAATAGTGAATACTAAACTAAACACTACATTTGCAAGTGAAACCAACAAATACCTCTACCCATTGGTATTTTGTACGATGATTCCTTGCAGTATCCAGCCAAGTTTTGCTAGGGCAGTGCCAATGGCATTTCATGAAGCATTCATAACATATGAATGGAAACATTATATGGTTGTTGACATAGATCACATAACAATCATAGAAAACATTGTGAACAATTGTACTTAACTAAAAATCAGGGTTGTGTGATTTAAATCATTTGATTTAAATCATTGATTTAAATCATGATTTAAATCGCTCCAAAAAAATCATTGATTTATGATTTTTTTTGGACTTCCGGTTTTTTAATCGCTGATTTATATGAATTTAACACAAATAATTGTTTATAAGCATCGAGATCAACAAAGTTTTGTGTGTTTTTTAATACAAAGTGCAAAAGCACAAAGTGCGCACACTTGTGTAGCCTGATAATCAAATATTTTATGACATTGTGTATACCAGATTTCAAAAAAATAAAATAAATAAAATAAAAAAAATCTGATTTAAATAAAAAAATCTGATTTTTTTTATTTAAAAAAATAATAATTTTTTTAACCCTGCTAAAAATTGCTATTGATTGGAATGAAGAAGGTAGACGTATCTGTCTGTAGGCTTGTAGCAAGGACAGTATCGTTATGGATGTTCGACCATCCATCTGCTACCAGTTTGACAGTCACAGATGATGCTTCATCTGTGACTTCAATTCATCAGAGACTTTATCAAGGAGAGTCCCACTGAGAACCCTGCTTGTGGGATTCTGGTAGCCAGGATGCAATCCTTGCACTAGTGCTGAGAAAGACGGGTGATCTGATACCGTGAAGGGAATATTGCACGAGTAGACAAACTTTGCAATAAAAACGTCCAAGTTGTCTTTGGTAGCAGCGTGTTGTAACTGGGAAGTTACAACATGCAAGTCGCAAAAAGTCAAGTCAGAAATACGTAATAAGGTCCACGGGCCCCACTTTCCAGCACCGGTTGCATACACGGTTGATTCGGCCCATGAAAGCGAAAACACTTCCCGGTTCAATGGTTATGAAAACGGTTGGTTTGGCCCATGGGCCGAACCGGTTATGGGCCAAAATATTCGACACTCAATAAATCTCCACTATATCATTGTTTTATTTTATGTATTTCTGTTTAATACATGTCATAATTGGGAGAAAATATAAACTGAAAGATGTGTTTAGAATTACATATATATCAATCACTATGTGCTTATGCCACCCAGGCCACTGGCAGTTCAGTGCACACAATTAACATAGTATAACATATCATATGTAATCTATTTGAATGAACAGTGTTAAACAATTAAAGTAAAATATGCATATTTCTTATATACACTGAACAAATGAAAGGGACCAGGACTAAATGACAACATGGGCAGTATTGGTCTATTTCTCACTGTCTTACCAAAGTAACTCACATTTGGAAGCTTCTTTATCAAGTGGCATGCCACAAATGTTTACAGCTTATAAGTCAAGGGATAAAATATTGAATGCAATGATGTTATTTACCTCATTTGCAAATGAGGTAAATAACAGTGCAATCCATATACATTACATACAAAGAATAACTAGGGAGGGAGAGAGGGAGGGAGGGAGGGAGGGAGGTGGGAAGGAGGGAGGGAGGGAGGGAGGGAGGGAGGGAGGGAGGGTTGACAGTTATATGCACAGGGAATGAACTTGTTCATAAATTCAAAGTGTCCTGCGACAATGTCAAATGTATTCTGTTGAGAACTGTTTGTTCCCCTGTTTAGGGGTGCAACATTACTTAAAAATATTCAATGCATCTCATTAGTCGATGAAGGGAAGTGAATATATGTATATATATATATATATATATATATATATATATATATATATATATATATATATATATATATATATATACATACATACATACACACACACACACATATATATATATATCATAATTTTTATAATATGGTGGGTGCAATATTATTAAATTAATTATTTTATGAATGCTATATATGTTTCATTCTCTGTTCAACTCTTACATGTTACACGTAGTAAATGTTTCAAATATATAATTTAACTCTCCAATTAAAAATATTGGGTTATAGCATATATATATATATATATATATATATATATATATATATATATATATATATATATATATATATATATATTGTATGTATATAAATATATATATATATACATATGTATGTATATATATATATATATATATATATATATATATATATATATATATATATATATATATATATATATATATATATATATATATATATATACTCTAACCCAATATTTTTAATTGGGTAGTTGAATTATATATTTGAAACATTTATACATAGTATACGTAATATTTGAAACGTGTCAAGTACAACCTTTTCTATGTGGCTAAGTATTCTCTGACATTATTATTGTATAATGAAAATGAAAACCTTACTGTCTTAAAATGATGTTGATTCGTTATTCTATTAAATCGTTGACATACTATTTTAGTTGAGTAAACCCGTGCTTTACCTTACAATGAAACATATGGTGGGGGTGTTGACCTGTTAATAGGTATTGTATGTTCGTCAGAAAAATGTCTCACGAAGCGAAGGACCCAATCGACTTCACAGAGCCGTGGCCCTACTCAGATATCACTTTCGTTGTGGATGGAAGGAAAGTATACGCCAACAAGATAGTTCTTACTCTGTGGTCGCCCGTCTTTGAAGCTATGTTCCAGCACGACTTTAAGGAGAAGTGTGCAACGCAGATTGATCTTCCCGGAAAGAGTTTTGATGGTTTGATGGAACTTATGAGGATGTTACATCCACCAAATACAGATATCTGTGGTAGGTGTATGCGTGCGTGTGTGCGTGCGTGTGTGCGTGCGTTCGTTCGTTCGTGCGTGCATGTAATTACACAAACATTTCTTGTTCTGCATGTCCAGTCCAGTGGTGTGATCAAAGTACGTTTTTGATCAATTACAAATACACGGCATTTAACAAATTTCAAATATGCTCTATTAAAATTTCAAATACACAGGGTTAATTTAAAATTCGCTATATATACAATGCGAAGTACATTACAGATAGGGTTTTGTAAGGCTGAGCTTATACGGGCAATGCGAAATTTCATACCGGTTACCTTAACGTAGTTGCCAATTGTGCAGTTTGCCCGTAGTGTAACTGTTCTGGTACGATCTTTCCTGCAAAGGCTGCTAGACCATAAAGGGTTTATAAAGGCAAACACAAATTTGCAAAATCAGTGTATTAAACTATTTAAATACAAACACGTATTTGACCCCTACTTTGATGGTCACTACTTTCGGGGATTTTCCGTAAGACTCGCAGACGATCTTGATAGAAATCTGCATGCAGTGTGATTCTCTACGTACGCTGATTTGCCATGCGTGCTCAAAAGGAATTTGCCATGCAAACTGGTGTATTGTTCTCTCTAGAGAGACTGACGCTGCTGACTCATATATCTTTATAAATAAATTAGTTTTAGAAATTACTGAGCTAACTGCGGAAGATGAAATATCCGCGAGAGACGCTCTTCGGACATATCTTGAACTAGCAATCTATTATTCGCAAGCCACTTGACAAACGCCGTATCCGTTAATAAAAAACCTTGTTCAAACCCATAAGACGCTCGTAAGTCAATTTCATAACACCAATTTCAGTTAAGACTTATGTGTAAACCACAAGCGACGGCGTAAACAAACGTAGCTTGGTTGAATACAATTGCAATGTTTTTGAATGAAGAATGCTCTTAGCATCGGTATTGTAGGTGAAGTGGTGCGTTGTGTGACTGAAATTAACTGTCGGCAAACTGAATGTGAAATAAGGAGTTTACAGAGGGAACGCTACACCCACCACCCGGATACCAAATAAGGAAATATGTATTTAACTCGGCAAAACGGTACTGTCATAAAACGGTACATTTCCACACCATGATAGAGTGGCGGAGCCTGTGGACCAACCCGACAGCTAGATTGAACGAAGACGAATTTCAAGGATGTTAAAGATCTTTTTGTGTTGATTCATTAACAGGCCTGTTAACATTAATTAAATAAAACACTACTTAACAAGTGAAATATGGAAAAGAAATCGATGTATTTAGGTAGTAAAACACCCAACTATTTTTTTTAGTACACGAACATCGACTCTTTGAAAGTCGGTATCCACACAACAAATATTCCTGTTTCATGTATTGCTTTAGTTTAGTCTTCCTTACTAACATTTGCCAAGTGACGACGTAAATGTACACTATTATCCATGTTATACTATTTTATACTATTACCATGTAACCTCTGTTATAGTTTTGATCATCGCACGTATTTTTGTTTCTTCTAATTTTTTATACACAGACGTCTGCATAGTGAAAACCAAACGTTTTCGATAAAAGCAATACAGATTTACTGTGACGCAGTGTCAAACTTGCGCACGAATTAAAATCGGTCTGTACTTCAGAGAACAACGTGCGACTGCTGCTCCCCCTGGTGCAGGAGTACCAGATTGATGTGATCCTGGAGCGTTGCGAAGATTTCCTGCTCTCGCAAGCATCGTCTGTGCGCAACTTCCTGCTCGCCGAGAAATACAACCTGGCACGACTGCGCGACTCCAACATGGCCTACCTCAAGAGGGCGCCAGTGTCGCGCCTCCGATCACAGCCAGAGTTCGACTCGTTGGATGCAACCGTCCTTAAAGACCTGCTTCTTGACAAGTGTGAGAGGTTCGTATGTTCGTACGTCTCGCTTCATCCGGGCACGTGCAAGTGTTTGTCTGTCCACAGTGTGAATATATTAAATGCATCGTTCACCTTGTCCAAACAGTTCACTGTCTTTGGCTTCGCTTATCCAACAGTATCCCAG
Source organism: Lamellibrachia satsuma (assembly GCA_033239005.1). Taxonomy (NCBI): domain Eukaryota; kingdom Metazoa; phylum Annelida; class Polychaeta; order Sabellida; family Siboglinidae; genus Lamellibrachia; species Lamellibrachia satsuma. The sequence continues at coordinate 650,057 of BSQZ01000092.1, forward strand.
CATAATTCATTATAATAATAATTGAAAAAATACTTATGTTGCGCTATAAGCATCTCTGCCTCTTGCTCTTTTCTTGGCCTCTCACTCAGTTATTCTGAGTATGTTGCATTCTCGCTATGTGACCTGCACTTAGTTTTCATGATATATTTTATATCTCTTACTTTTGTTCTTCTAATAACGTCATGTGGGATTTTATCTTTTTCAACTACTCACATTCTTACTAGTATTGCTACATTTGTTTCGCTGTGTATATAATACACGAAGCCATATCGTCGCCGCGACGAGGCGATGCTGTTGCAAGCAGATTGCAGTTTGATCACTCCGGTCCTATTCTGAAGGGATATCGCATACGAATTCAAACGGCCATGACCTTTTCTAATGGCGTAACAATCGCATCGCTGCGGCAACAATATCCCCTCGTGTATACAGTGTTTAGGTGTGAAGAATTGAAGATTGCCTTTGTTATGCATAAAAGATGAGTGGAAATACCCCGCACGACTTACACACGGAGAATTCATTTCTCCTTTGTCCAATAGTGACCTCTAGCGACGAGGACGCCGCCTATTGTAATAACGACGCCGCTACATTGTGACGTCACAACGATGTCATTACTCATCGTTTCAAGACGTGATTTTACTGAGTTGAAGTGATTTTACACAATTACAAATACAATGCACCCCACGTCATTTACGTCATATGTTTTCACAAGTCATTGTCGCTCATTAAATCGTGCGCTACATCTTCATAACAGCTCCATAGCAAATCCTCCATCTGTTGACAAAGTATATTGATTTCGAGATTGCCTAAAGCGACGAACACACCTGTCCGATTCCGTCATCCGCATTGGGCGTACGTCGTCCATTGTTACACATACGAGCCACAATTTCATCCGCTTCCGCACAAATGGGTCTGGGGCCGATTTGTGCGGGAGCGAACGACGTTTGTGGCTCGTCTGTGTCAAAACAACGGACAGGTGTGTTCGCCGCTGAACTCGTTTTGATATGCCTCTGAGCTCGAGTTTCCGATGGTTTAGGCCTAATGTACGTGTTCGCATTACAGAGTTTCCATGGTATATGACGTGTGGATGTTTTTTTCACCACCTCGCCCAATATAAAAGATAACACATAAAACACAAGCAGACCACAAATTACGCATATTTTATGTCTGTCACCTTCTAACGTCAACCTCGCACGTCATTTTACCCATGGGAACACTGATGTTAGTAGAAGTATTAGTTTTAACATCGGTGACCGATACGTGTGTATCAATGCACACCGACCTCTGACATTCATCAGGGCCTGTTTTAAGCCCTGTAGACAAATACGTGTATGTTGGGCTACGCCACAGCCGATGGACTATCGTGACGGTAATGTTATTCCATAGGTTCGAGTCGAACATGGACTCGCTGCGGGAGGTGAGAATGGTGTTAGAGCGAAAGAAGACGACAACGTTTCCCGGGGCACATCTGCTGTGCGCCAACTGCAATGAGGCGCGAGAACAGCAAGTTGACTGCAGTCACTGTCTGAAGAACTGCTGTCGCAAAATCACTGAGATACTGCGGCAACTAGAGCAGTACTGAAAAGACGGCTGGTTCAAGAAGCACGCAGGCATTGGCATATGTTGCAGGCAGCAAACGCGATCAGAATGCTGCATGTTGCTACTCACCTATTCTTTAATAGTAACATTAAAACGAATGGTGAAATAAATGTGTATCAACTAGAAACCAACTCCTACTATTTTAGATAAAAATTATATTTGTTATTTTATTATACATATGCAAAACTAAAGAGCTCTCCGTGCAAACTAAAGAGCTCTCCGTGCAAACTAGGATATATTGATTGGCTCTCGTGAGACATCTAAAACATTCGAGAGAGTCGCCCTTCGGACGTGTTTTTGTTGTTCTCGTGCCATTTGAGAAACGCGAGTCGTACGAGAAGCCGTAAGAGTTTGGTACCTAAGGATGACATCTATGGTTGATACATATGGATGCCACATATGGTTGACACATGTGACGGTTGATGTCTGTAGCGTGCGGTGTAAACGTGTGTTCATGTAAAAGTACTGGAGTCGGATTGTTCACTTGATAATCGTGTGTGCTTGCGTGGGTATATATATATATATATATATATATATATATATATATATATATATATATATATATATATATATATATATATATATATACCCTTTGTTTCCTTGCGGGGTGGGGTCCACTTAGCTTCTTCCACTTTCGTTGTTAACTCTCCATCTCCCTCTGTGTTCTGGGATAAATATATATGTATGTATGTATAGATACATACATACATACATACATATATACATACATACATACATACATACATACATAATACATACATACTGTGGTGTATTTAGGCAAGATGTGCCTTGGTGTTTTACATGTTTACTTGTGTCATGAATACAATTTGAAATAGTCGACGTAGTCCAAATTCGTCTGGTCACGAATCGCCAGAACTACCATTGAACGATATATGTAACTGGTACAAATGTTCATATCTATGAGCGATACTTTTACGATATTTATACAGCTAAGGTTTTATATCTGTGTTTACAAATAAACGTAAAAAAGTAATATTGTGTACCAGGGTTTGACAAGAATGCATGGTTCCTTTTTATTTATTTCTATACTAGATCTAAATGTTGTATAAAGTAAACGTGATTGCTCATGTATAACACAGACAACAAATTCGAAATTACATATCACATTTTACAGGCAAAATCATTCAAACACATTTTACAGTGGTCTCTGTTTGTTTGTAGCGTCAACAAATAGTATCTACGTCAGGAACAATGAATGTGTCAGCTTCTTGTATTACGTGTGATGACGTCATCTTCAGTTATTGTTTGATGCTAGCAAAGCCAACGAATACCGAACTGCGTCATTCTGCACCGAGGCGCCATCACGCGAACGGTTTCAAAGAGTTGTATCAAAGTATTTCTAATGTGTACTTTTGGGTCGAGTCTTGTCGAGGGATAGTTTGTAAAGAAGGCTGACTGGTGCTGGTAAAGGGTGATTCCGTACAGTACGAGGATTGTCATTCTCACTAGTTTTACACTGAGCACCACCATGCGGACGGTTTAAATTTTACCAATAGACGCGGCCTTGAATAATGCAGCTCGGGATTCATTAGCTCTGGTACTTTATATTGTATTAAATCTAAAATTGAGAACTTTAAACACGGGCAGAGAAATAGCAGGAATATTCACAGGTAGTTGAATTATGCGTGTCATTTACTTGCGGGTGTTGTATTGTAAATGTATACGTTTACAACTTTGTAATATTAAAAAAATTAATTATATTTTTTTCGTTTTAACGACGGAACCATCCATTCATTTTGGGGGACTGTTTATTTAAATACATTTTTATTTTGAAGACAAGAGGAACAAGCTAAACAAGTATACACACACACACACACACACACACACACACACACACACACACACACACACACACACACACACACACACACACACACACACACACACACACACACACACACACACACACACACACACACACACACACACACACACACACACACACACACACACACACACACACACACACACACACACACACACACACACACACACACACACACACACACACACACACACACACACACACACACACACACACACACACACACACACACACACACACACACACACACACACACACACACACACACACACACACACACACACACACACACACACACACACACACACACACACACACACACACACACACACACACACACACACACACACACACACACACACACACACACACACACACACACACACACACACACACACACACACACACACACACACACACACACACACACACACACACACACACACACACACACACACACACACACACACACACACACACACACACACACACACACACACACACACACACACACACACACACACACACACACACACACACACACACACACACACACACACACACACACACACACACACACACACACACACACACACACACACACACACACACACACACACACACACACACACACACACACACACACACACACACACACACACACACACACACACACACACACACACACACACACACACACACACACACACACACACACACACACACACACACACACACACACACACACACACACACACACACACACACACACACACACACACACACACACACACACACACACACACACACACACACACACACACACACACACACACACACACACACACACACACACACACACACACACACACACACACACACACACACACACACACACACACACACACACACACACACACACACACACACACACACACACACACACACACACACACACACACACACACACACACACACACACACACACACACACACACATATAAGTGCACGCACGCACAACGAACCGCTTTTGATAGTTAATGGAATATCTAGTTACATCGTACACACACGCACGCACGCACACACACACACACACACAAACATTAAATAAAATTTCGTTAGAGTCATGAACAAAGATGCAAGTCAAATGTATCACACATTTAATTTAAGAACGATTTGTTAAAGGCGGGAAAGGTGGATAACGTGTTGTGGGGGACATGGGACGAACGGGTGGATGAAGGAAGGAACGGCGGGAGGGGGAGATTGTGGAGAGAGGGAGATTGTGGGGAGGGGGAGATTGTGGAGAGGGGAGATTGTGGGGAGGGGGAGATTGTGGAGAGGGGGAGATTGTGGGGAGGGGGAGATTGTGGAGAGGGGGAGATTGTGGGGAGGGGGAGATTGTGGAGAGGGGGAGATTGTGGGAAGGGGGTGGAGAGATACTGCATGGCAAGAAAGCAGGTTAACATGTCTCTTAAGACTTAAATGATTTCATGGGACATGTATGTCATGCAAAATGTATCCTCAAATGTAGTTTAACTTCTGCTGGAGAATTGTATGCAGATAATGAAAACGATAACTTTCAGCGTCACCTTTGTGCAGCAGTGGTCTAATACAACGCCAGTCTATGTTCTGTCTTAACAACTGTGCATGGCATTCATAATGTACTATATTTTCAATAAACTATCTCATGATTGTCATGATGTATGAAGGACAGACGCGAGAACTACTGATATGTCCAGATACAGATACAGATACAAGTTAAACAAGTGCTAAATAAAACTGTTAATCAACACAACGAATCTGCTGGATGTGAACTATACGAAGCTAAATACACGTTAATGTATAGTGCAAGTTAATATGGTGTACATATATGGTGTACATATATGGGGGTTACAGTTACAGTGCATAACGAGATTAATAACATAACTATCGTTATGTTATTAAAATGTCCTGACACCTTTATATACACTCATAACTGTGCAGTAGAAGACACATACAGGTCGGTATTTTGGTGATTGGTGGAGAGATAGTGAATCAAACAAACTAGCAGAGAGTAGCTTCGATTGTAGCATTAATGTGAGGTCTTCATTATTCTACGACGTGCAATAGTCACCTAAACGAGACTAGATGGTTGACAGTACGATAACCCGATGCAGTCAGAGTAACACCGAATAATAACATGTGTACTGTATCTGTAGACGAACACAGGTTGTTGCACCAACTTTATCTCGACCCCATCTTGTCAAAATGTCTGTGGATTTCCCACGGGTCGATTGCGCCTTTGTGCCGGGCGACCATTGATGGCATAGATAATTACGGAAGAAACGCGCACTCCACACATCGATAACTCCGTTGTGGCGATACGATACAGTACGAAAGAACAAACGGCAGTAAGCCGCCTCTACCTCGGAAAGACGAAAATGAACGATAGAACAATACCGATAGCGTAAAATATAAAGAAGACTCGGTCGATGACCTGCGCGACGGCCCGCCACTGCAGGTTGCGTTGACAGTACGAGTCCTGGTTGCCGCTGTGGAGCTGTCGTGATTTCTTGCTGCCGTTGCTATGAAGGCTAGGCGTGTCGTCTTCCTGACATTCTTCCCGGAATAGCAGCTCTCTGTTTGCACACAGAAGACGCGCGCACCCGTTTAGGCATACCTACAAAATGGGACGTCACATGAGCGGTTTCAGAGTTGGTTTGTGTGTGAAGTAAGATGACACACGTGAAACAAACTGATTGCGAATGCCAGCAGCTTATGCACAAAACACTGGATGCTAGTGTGTGTATGTGTGTGCGTGCGTGCGTGCGTGTGAGAGTGTTTGCGTGCGTACGGGAGTGTCTGCGTGCGTACATTCGTGCGTGCGTACGTGCTAAATAATGCACCCATAGCTACGTTCATACACAGAGCACTTTTCGTGGGAGATTATGTATGGTTAACATTTGCATGAACGCAACTTCGTCTATATCTAAATCCAGTTGGCTACTAAAATAGCCCATATATGTACATTTGAAATTATTGTTCAAGTTGGTATCCGATTAGCTAAATGGCATGTTTAAATAACCACACATACCACTTTTAGCCACCGCGGTACTCGTCTTCGTTGCAGATAATGTGTCATGTTGATAACGACAGCTGACACCATCGTAGATATGGCAATGAGGATCATATTAATGCAGTAGTACATCCCTATAGAGAGAAGGCATGGCGATGAGGATCATGTTAATGCAGTAGTACATCCCTATAGAGAGAAGGCATGGCGATGAGGATCATGTTAATGCAATAGTACATCCATGTGTAGATAATATATGGCGATGAGGATCATGTTAATGCAATAGTACATCCATGTGTAGATAATATATGGCAATGCGGATTATATTAATGCAATAGTACATTATTTAGAGAGAAGATACTTGTCTTATAAAATTTGTTTTAATCATTTCAGTTCAACATTAAATTCACTACATATACATATCTAGCCTAGTTTATATATATGTGTGTGTGTGTGTGTGTGTGTGTGTGTGTGTGTGTGTTTGCGTTTGCGTTTGCGTTTGCGTTTGCGTTTGCGTTTGCGTGTGCGTGTGTGTGTGTTTTGATCATACAACTCAATATGTGGATATATTATGTAAGCAGTTCTTCATAAAAAGTCTATAATGTTGATAAGTTGCTGATGACGTAGATAGATTTACGGTCTAAAACAATTGATGCACCACTACAAACACGTGTGCTACAACCAGTAATGTAATAATCGACCGGTAATGTAATAAATCGACTGGTAATGTAATAATCGACTGGTAATATAATAATTAGACCAGTAATGTAATAGAAATGATGATGATGATTATGTTAATAATGTTGATGAATAAGGTGATGATGAGGGTGATAAATGATTATGACGATGATGACAATTAAGCGATCATCTTAGTGACGATGATAATGGTGATGATGATTATGACGATGATGATAATGATTATGATGGTGATGATAATGATAATAATAATGATGATGATAACGACGGTGATGATGAGGGTGGTAAATGGTTATGACGATGAGGAGAAAGAAGATAAAAACAATTAAGCTGTCTTAGTGATGATGATGATGATGATGATGATGATGACAATGAGGGTGATCATTAGTACGATTATGAGGACAAGACAATGGCATCCTCAGCCTCCTCATCATCGTCACCCTTATAACAGCTAGCCATGGTGACACCCACTCGACGTTCACAAAAGTATGATTAATATAGGAATCTCAGAACGAGTGAGCCGCGTGTTTTCTGGGAGGACACATGGAATGCCGTTCATATAACCTGCCAGACAATGCACGGCAGTAACTACATGTTGGCAAACAATAGGACCGAATCAGACAGTGGTAAGGAAGAAGGAGGTCATTAAAAAGGGTCACCTCAACAAATAAAAGAGGCAATCTGCACTCAATTAAGGGATCATCTCAAACAATTATTTAAGGGATCATTTAAAATGCTTAAAAAATAAATACCTGATTACCATTTCATCAAATTAAGGTGTCATCTCAAACAACTTGGGGGAAATCTCAAAATGCAATGTGAGATTATATTAGAAACTTAAGGTTAATCGCAAAAATAATAAAGTAAAGGATCAGCTGAAACAATTAAGGGGTTATCTCAAAAATTAAAGTTAAGGGTAATTTCAGTCAGCTAAAATGTTCATCTATACGATTAAAGGGCACATAAAATATTTTAAAATATGACTCAAATTAAGGGATTTTATCAAATACAATTTAATGGATACTTTAAAAAGGAGTCATTAAGGGGTCATTTAATAATGAACTAGCTGATCATCTCAAAACATTATGGGGTCATCTCATAAAATGAATGGTTCTTCTCAAAACAGTTAAAGGATCGTCACAAGTCATTAACAAGTTAACTAGCTGACCGTCTCAACAAATTAAGGGATAATTTAAAAAAATAAGGGTGTCTTCTTAAAAAAGTTAAGGGATCATATTAAAAAGTGTAACTAGTCATTACAAATGAACCAGCTGATCGTCTAAATAAAATAAGGGATTATTTCTTAAAATAATGGGGTCTTCCCAGGTGGTCACTTCATATAATTAAGATAAATCTTAACATATAAAAAATGTAATATGAGAGTTATCTAAAAATCAGCCTCTTATTTTACGTTTTGAAGTGATCGCTTTTAATTTAAAGATACCCTTTCGCTTTGGGGATTACCTCTTAATGTCGTAAATTTTAAACCTACCCTTTAATTTTTTATTTTCATTGATTATCCATTAAATGGAAAGTAAAGGCAATTTTTTGGGGTTATGCACCTAAAAGAATGCATACAAACTAACCATTTGCAACTACAATCAACAAAATCACGGCAGTGGTTTATTAGGAAAAGCTTGTTGAACACACAACAACCGTATTTCATGGGCCGCGCCATTGTTGTCGATAAACCTACGTAGTGAGTTCCTGTTTATCTCTACAACTAGTTTTCCACACTTCCGACATATGGCGCTTGTTCTTTTTTATGAATATTTATAACCCCTTAACTTTTTTGAGAAACCTTTTATTTTAAGAGATGACCACTTAATGTTTTGAGAAGATCCCTTAATGTGTTGAGACGATCAGCCAGTTCTTTTAGATCAACACGTCTATTTTTGAAAAGATCCATTAACCTTTTTGAGTAGATCCCTTTTTATGAGATGACCCTTTAATGTTTTAAGATGGTCTTTTAATCTATTAAGACGATCAGTTAGTTCTTTTTAATGAACATTTACTGTTAAATGACACCTTAACTTTTTTGAGAAGACCCTTTTATTTTATGGGAAAACCCCTTAATGTTTTGAGATGATCCCTGAATGCGTTGGGACGATCAGCCAGTTCTTTTTAATCTACACTATTTTTTAAAATTATTCTTTAACTTGTTTGAGAAGACCCCTTTATTTTATAGTATTTATTGAGACGATCAGCTAGTTCTTGTTTAATGCCTATTTATGTTTTTAAATGATACTTTAACTTTTTTAGAAGACCCCTTTATTGTATGAGGTGACCTTTTAATCTGTTATGATGATCCCTTAATGTATTGAGACGACCAGCTAGTTTATTAATAATGACCGCTTGTGTGTTTTGTGATTCCATAGCTTTTCCGAGAAGCCCCATTATTTTGTATTGTAAGGTCATCCCCCAGGCATTACGCCTTAGGAAGCCATGAAGGCTTATATGGCCAGTGCTTAAACCTGGTTTCTGTAGTGCGAAGCAACTTAGAGTGCAGTTATACTGACTCTCCTGGTCCATCGCAGGTACCGTCCAAACAGTGTTTGTACTCATTTGCAGCTGAGTAGACTGAGGCAAAGTAGGGTAAACGAAATTGCCTAAGCTTCGAAAACGAACCGTGCCCAGTGTTGGTCTTGAACTCACAACCCTCGAATTTAGAGTCCAACACCTTAACCACTAGGCCACGGATTTTGCATGAGATGATCCCATAATTTCAGACAATCAGCTACATCAGTTTTGAAATGTTCCCTTACACTTTTTGAAATTATCCTTTACTTTTCTAGAAGACTAATTTATTTTATTAAATGACCCATTAGTGTTTTGAGAAGATCTATTAAGTTATCGTGACGATCAGCTTATTATTTTTTTATAAATCACCCTTACAGTTTTCTTTATGATATGATCCCTTAGTACACTCTGTGGTTTGTTTAAAAACAAACTAAAGTTTGCATTTTGATGACTCATTATATTTGTATTTTTATATGACCCTTCTTAATTTGTTGAGATGATTAGCTAGTTGAATTTTGTAATGACCCCTTAAATTTGTTTACTGTTCCCTTCACTTTTTTGGAAGACCTCTTAATTTTACGATGTGACACCTTAATTTGTTTGAGATGATCAGGTAGTTATTTTGTTTAAATGATACCTTACATTTGAGACGAACGTTTATTTTTTTAAGGACGCCTTCCTTTTCGTCTTCCCTGCTATCCCACCTAATTCGAACCTCTGATAACACGTTTTTTGTAGTAACATCGACTGAAATATATATCACCCGTGAGAAATCCATGTTTTGTGATGAGAAGTTTGTAAGTAATTCTGCTGAAGTTGTTACTAGTTAAATATAGATACTGAAGTGAGCGTTGACACTGTCACGCACTTACCTAGCAGTGATATTGACGCTAACGTTAACGTTGCCACGACTTGGGAACTTACCTAGCATTGATATTGACGCTAACGTTAACATTGTCACGACTTGGGCACTTACCTAGCAGTGATATTGACGCAAACGTTAACGTTGTCACGACTTGGGCACTTACCTAGCAGTGATATTGACGCTGACGTTGGCGGGGAAGACTGGACGAGTATTAAGAGCAAAACGAAGAAACTTGAGAAGAGACTCATGCCTGGGAACAGAAGAAAGGATGTCATTTGGCTTTTGTTTCAGACTGACTCGAGCTTATCATTCTGATGCTGTATTATCTAGTGTTAGGGTCAACATTGGTGCAAAGAGCCACATACGTTTGGACAAGTCCACGTCGTGATGCGAAGATGTTTTAAAATATTTGTATAATTTTTTGTAGTAGAAATATATAGAATGGGTTCACCATTTGAAAGAAAACAGCACCAAACACCACTTGACAACAGCCTCACTGTTTAGTGATTAGTACGACGTATGAAAACGAAAAGATTGCCACATTTGTAAAATTACAGATAGCACGCGTTACTTACCCACGCACGAGCGCGCTCATATGCACACACACAAAGGTATCAACGCGCGCGCGCGCGCGCGCACACACACGCTGACACGCGCCCTCCCACACACAAGTACCAACAAGCGCACGCACATTGACGCACGTGTTCCTAACGCACGCGCACGCGTACACACATACACACACATGCACACGCACACTCACGCACACACGCACACACACGCACACATACACGCACACACGCATGCACACACGAAGACACGCACACACAGACACAGACACACACACACATACACACACACACGCACGCACGCACACACGCACACACGCACATACGCACACACACACGCGCACGTACACACGTGTACACAGGCACCCAGCACACACGCACGCACGCACACACACGCACGCACACAAACACTAAACACGCACGCACACGTGCGCACACACACACACACACACACACACACACACACACACACACATCCTACTAGCTGGTCACTGTGATCGCCACAAAGAAGAACCGATGTCAATATTAATCTTGTGACACCGACTCATGGAAAGAAAATCAGAGAAACGAAGATCTGCCCCCGCTCCGGCCGACCACTGGTGATAATGAAGATGATGGGACCATATATAGGCCTAATCACACTAAAAGTTCACTTGATGATAAACGTTTTCGCGCATATTCAATCGCTCGCGCACACGAGCGCGCATTCACTCATGCTCACACACACACACACGCACGCACGCACGCACGCACGCTCGCGCGCGCACGCACACACACGCGCACGCACGCGCGCGCACACACACACACACACACACACACTAAAAGTTCATTTGATGATAAACGTTTTCGCGCACATTCAATTGCTCGCGCACACGAGCGCGCATTCATTCATGCACACACACACGCACGCACGCACGCTCGCACTCGCGCGCACGCACACACACACACGCACGCACACACAAGCACACACACACACACACACACACACGCACGCACGCACACACGAACACACACATTATATAACTGTGTATCACGTTTGCTTGATCAGATGTGCTTGATTTTATATCAAATCAAGATGGATTAAAAAGTCGCATGCCGATGTCGCATCTAATACCACGGGGAGTGAGTCCTAATTGTAAACAAATCCATCATGACTCGTGTATCAGCGTCATGCACACACGCCAGTTTTATCGAAGTGCTTGGAGAAAATCATGTGCACATGGATAATGAACATTACCATGGACCAGATTGATCCTCAGCAATATGGGGGTCAATCAAAGGAACACCAACCGCACACACGCACTGGTCGAGCTTGTTCACAAGTGGAAATACGTAGTTGAGACCCCTGGAACCATAGTGCGAATACTTCTCGTCGATTTCAGCAAAGCGTTTGACCGAGTCGACCATCACATTTTAATGATGAAATGTGCATCACTCGGGCTTCCAACTTTTATCACCAAATGGCTGACATCCTTCCTGTGTCAACGCAAACAGAGGGTAACGATCGGGAGTGTGAAATCGGAGTACACCATTGTCAATGCAGGTGTTACACAAGGCACAATATTTGGACCGATCGGCTTCCTACACCATATTAATGATCTGCAAACAGTGTGCGAACATATAAAATATGTCGACGATTGCACAATATGGGAAGCTACTTCATTCTCCGGAATGGACAGCTCACTCCAAGTAGCAGCAGATGAAGTCGGGCCGTGGACAGCGAGTAACAAAATGGCGCTGAACTACGACAAGACGAAAGAACTGCGAATATGTTTCAAGAAAGCAACTCCAGACATCGCACTGTTAACCATCGACGGGAGACCTATCCAACAAGTTAACAGCACTCGTCTACTAGGTGTGACTCTATCACACATAGACGAAATCACCACAAAAGCATTGCAGCGTCTATATTTCATCATCCTTCTCAAAGGAGCCGGCATTGACCCTCACCATCTCATCAACATATACACTTCAATCGTCCGATCGTTATTGGAGTACGCATGCCAAGTGCGGCACACGAGCCTTACAAAAAAGCAAACAAGACAGATAAAATACATCTAGAGACGGGCAATGCGGATCATTTTCCAAGATAAGTCGTACACCGAAGCCATCACCGCAGCCAATCTACCAACGCTGTCAGACCGGAGGGAGAAGTTATGTAGAACACTATTCATAAGTTATGTAGAACATTATCCATAAGTTATGTAGAACACTATTCATAAGTTATGTAGAACACTATTCATAAGTTATGTAGAACACTATCCATAAGTTATGTAGAACACTATTCATAAGTTATGTAGAACACTATTCATAAGTTATGTAGAACACTATCCATAAGTTATATAGAACACTATTCATAAGTTATGCAGAACCCTATCCATAAGTTATGTAGAACACTATTCATAAGTTATGTAGAACACTATTCATAAGTTATGTAGAACACTATTCATAAGTTATGTAGAACACTATTCATAAGTTATGTAGAACACTATTCATAAGCACGCAACAACCTACACATAAATTACATCATCTTCTGCCTCCCTCCTGGAAACTACGTACACAACTCGAAACACGAGGACTTAGTGTGTGCCGCGGTGCAGAACTGCTAGATTCAGACACTGGCAGTAATTATGAACTCATTTATAAATTAGTTACTTTTTACGTAATAGTAGTAGGCCATATAATTTGTTTTACTATAGTATTGCCTGTTTTAATTCATGACTACGTCATTTATATTTACCTTGTTTATTTACAAACAAAACTTCAAACACGATGTTCATACACCTTCTAAATTTGCTATATTTAAGTCATCATTTTTGTCTTAATTAAGTTTGTTTTACTGTACCAATTGTATAATTAAACTGCTATTGTTGCCATTACAATAACATTATTATTATTATTATTATCATTGCATGTTAGCGCGAACGCACACTCATTAGAGTACGCACGTTAGAGCACGCACGCGCACATTCAATCGCTCGTGCACTCGTGCACTCATGCGACAACATAATGCAGTGTGTGTGGCACCGCGCACTCCACACCCCGTACTTCACACCCCGCATCCCGCACCCCACACCCCGCACCCCGCCCTCCACACCCCGCATCCCGCACCCAATACCCCGCACCCCACACCCCGCCCTCCACACCCCGCATCCCACACCGCACACCACGCATCCCACACCCCGCACCGCACACCACGCATCCCGCACCCCGCACCCCACACCCCACACCCTGCACCCCACATCACGCATCCCACACCCCGCACACCACACCCCGCACCCGACTACCTAGACTAGTCCTGTCGGGACGCTGTGGCGGGATCCAGAAGAGGACGAGAGTGAGGAAGGAGAGCAAGACGCTGGGAAGAATGAGCACGTAGACGTAGAAGGCCGTGCGTCGCTTGACGGTCAGGTAGAACGTCAGGTCCGGGTAAGGCTCATCGCCACAGCACGGGTACATGCGCCTGTTGTACTGGGCGCTCGTACTCATCACCTGCCACTCGGAGCTGTCGATGAACTCCCGGATGTCCAGGTCGACCAGGGCGTCGTAGAACGACAGGTCGAGTTTGTTGCCTGCAACAAGGTGCCATGGCGTTATTACAACAAGGTGCCATGGCGTTATTACAACAAGGTGCCATGGCGTTATTACAACAAGGTGCCATGGCGTTATTACAACAAGGTGCCATGGCTTTGTTACAACAAGGTGCCATGGCGTTATTACAACAAGGTGTCATGGCGTTATTGCAACAAGGTGCCGTGGCGTTATTAAAACAAGGTGCCGTGGCGTTATTACAACAAGTTGCCATGGCTTTGTTACAACAAGGTGCCATGGCGTTATTACAACAAGGTGCCATGGCGTTATAGCAACAAGGTGCCATGGCGTTATTGCAACAAACA
This sequence comes from Lamellibrachia satsuma, assembly GCA_033239005.1. Taxonomy (NCBI): domain Eukaryota; kingdom Metazoa; phylum Annelida; class Polychaeta; order Sabellida; family Siboglinidae; genus Lamellibrachia; species Lamellibrachia satsuma. Next base: position 665,094 of record BSQZ01000092.1, read on the forward strand.
CAACATGTTACAAAAAATGTTCGGGCAATCATGTGTTTGATAGTTTTATTATAATGTAAGGGAGCAGTTTGGTCGCTAACATAGAGTTTAATTGTAACCTGTGTCGATAGACTCCCTAATTTTGTTCATGGTATCATTACTTGCCACCATGTGGCAGCACCCTGGGTAATCCAATGCATTCCATGGAGAATATTATAGTTAATTAGTTATTATCGCTATAACTTTTCTCTTATGGTTAATTGCATTTACTGTGTAGGTTGCTGGTCATATTATTGATAATTAAGTTGCTTAAATATTAAATTTACCCAAGAGACAGGGATGTCGTGTGGTGGGGGGGGGGCACTGTCTCAGTGGGTCAGGCTTGATCCCACTGTCAACAAGACAACAACCCTGTTTTGGTAAGTTTCTAAATACTATGTTATACCTTAGAAAACGAATTAATCCTTTCAATTTATAATTATGTCATAATGTCTACTGGAGGATTGTCCATCTTTCTATGTAAACGTATTTACATGTTCAGTTATAATTACTTAATAGTGACTTTGATTACTGATGTGCTAAGAAGATGGGGAGCAAATGAACTGTCTGGACGTTAGGGAGGAATGTCCCACCAGCTGTCTGTTAACAGCTAGGGCTTAATGACATTTTGAAAGCTTGTAGCCAGAAGCTGGTGTAACAGTTTAGAAAGTTAAGTTTAATCATGAGTAGTACTGTTGTATGGTTAATGTGTTATGATATTTAATATACATTATGCAGGGACTGTGCATGTAGAGTTATTATATAATATTCTGTGCAGTTAAGCCAGAATCAGACTGAAGCACTCTCCTTTCTTTAATGCTGTCTTGATTAATCACCATGTGGCACTTGCTATGTAGGGTGTGTGAAATACTCCCAATGCAATTCAAGCTGGGAGACACATTAGCTTGTAAACAGATTCAAAGGTGTTTGGTTCAATTATTTTATGTAAAATATGTATACGGTGTAGTAAGTTGGAACTGATTAAATTAGTAGCTTACGAACATAGAGATATGATGATTACAACACTTGTCTAAATAATTATACATGTTCTGCTAAATGACATGTTTCATCATGCTACTGCACACTCGCACGCACGCACGCACGCACGCACGCACGCACGCACGCATGCACGCACGCACACACACCAGTATACAGGAGGGTCCATTGTGATGAGTGGTCACTTACCGTCGTACGTCCACGAGCCGAACTTGAAGTGACACGTTTGTTCATCGAAAGGGAAGTTGCGCATGTCGAGTTGACAGGCACTCTTGTAGATGGCGGGCGGGATCCAGCGGACGAGGCCAGTGTGGTACACAGCCATCAGCTCGTCGTGCTTTTTCACCTGTTCATCGGCACTGCAAACGAACGTGGTCAACGTCAGCCATGACCACAATAGTGTCTTCGTCCCAGTAGCGTCCTCGACCCCAGTAGTTTATTCGTCCACAGTAGTGTCCTCGTCCACAACAAGAAGTGTCCTCGTCCACAGTAGTGTCCTCGTCCATGGTCGTGTCCTCGTCCACAGCAGTGTCCTCGTCCCCAGTCTTCTCGTCGTAGTCTAGTCTTCCAATCTACTCATACGTGTCTGCTCGTCGTAGTCTAGTTTTCCAATCTAGTCATACGTGTCTGCTCGTCGTAGTCTAGTTTTCCAATCTAGTCATACATGTCTGCTCGTCGTAGTCTAGTTTTCCAATCTAGTCATACATGTCTGCTCGTCGTAGTCTAATCTTCCAATCTAGTCATACATGTCTGCTCGTCGTAGTCTAATCTTCCAATCTAGTCATACGTGTCTGCTCGTCGTAGTCTAATCTTCCAATCTACTCATACGTGTCTGCTCGTCGTAGTCTAGTTTTCCAATCTAGTCATACGTGTCTGCTCGTCGTAGTCTAGTTTTCCAATCTAGTCATACATGTCTGCTCGTCGTAGTCTAGTTTTCCAATCTAGTCATACATGTCTGCTCGCCGTAGTCTAGTCTTCCAATCTAGTCATACGTGTCTGCTCGTCGTAGCCTAGTCTTCCAATCTAGTCATACGTGTCTGCTCGTCGTAGTCTAGTTTTCCAATCTAGTCATACGTGTCTGCTCGTCGTAGTCTAGTTTTCCAATCTAGTCATACATGTCTGCTCGCCGTAGTCTAGTCTTCCAATCTAGTCATACGTGTCTGCTCGTCGTAGTCTAGTTTTCCAATCTAGTCATACGTGTCTGCTCGCCGTAGTCTAGTCTTCCAATCTAGTCATACGTGTCTGCTCGTCGTAGTCTAGTTTTCCAATCTAGTCATACGTGTCTGCTCGCCGTAGTCTAGTCTTCCAATCTAGTCATACGTGTCTGGTCGCCGTAGTCTAATCTTCCAATCTAGTCATACGTGTCTGCTCGCCGTAGTCTAGTCTTCCAATCTAGTCATACGTGTCTGCTCGCCGTAGTCTAGTCTTCCAATCTAGTCATACGTGTCTGCTCGCCGTAGTCTAATCTTCCAATCTAGTCATACGTGTCTGCTCGCCGTAGTCTAATCTTCCAATCTAGTCATACGTGTCTGCTCGTCGTAGCCTAGTCTTCCAATCTAGTCATACGTGTCTGCTCGTCGTAGCCTAGTCTTCCAATCTAGTCATACGTGTCTGCTCGTCGTAGTCTAGTTTTCCAATCTAGTCATACGTGTCTGCTCGTCGTAGTCTAGTCTTCCAATCTAGTCATACGTGTCTGCTCGTCGTAGCCTAGTCTTCCAATCTAGTCATACGTGTCTGCTCGTCGTAGTCTAGTTTTCCAATCTAGTCATACATGTCTGCTCGTCGTAGTCTAATCTTCCAATCTAGTCATACGTGTCTGCTCGTCGTAGCCTAGTCTTCCAATCTAGTCATACGTGTCTGCTCGTCGTAGTCTAGTTTTCCAATCTAGTCATACATGTCTGCTCGCCGTAGTCTAATCTTCCAATCTAGTCATACGTGTCTGCTCGTCGTAGCCTAGTTTTCCAATCTAGTCATACATGTCTGCTCGCCGTAGCCTTGTCTTCCAATCTAGTCATACGTGTCTGCTCGTCGTAGCCTTGTCTTCCAATCTAGTCATACGTGTCTGCTCGTCGTAGCCTAGTTTTCCAATCTAGTCATACATGTCTGCTCGCCGTAGCCTTGTCTTCCAATCTAGTCATACGTGTCTGCTCGTCGTAGTCTAGTTTTCCAATCTAGTCATACATGTCTGCTCGCCGTAGTCTAGTCTTCCAATCTAGTCATACGTGTCTGCTCGTCGTAGTCTAGTTTTCCAATCTAGTCATACGTGTCTGCTCGTCGTAGTCTAGTTTTCCAATCTAGTCATACGTGTCTGCTCGTCGTAGCCTAGTCTTCCAATCTAGTCATACATGTCTGGTCGTCGTAGTCTAATCTTCCAATCTAGTCATACGTGTCTGGTCGTCGTAGCCTTGTCTTCCAATCTAGTCATACATGTCTGCTCATCGTAGCATACTCCATCTCCAGCAATCCACAAGTCACACCCTCCTCTGAGCTTGGGTTTTGGATTTCCTGATCAGGCATATTTCTTGATTAACGATGAGTTTGAAAATTAAGTTCCTGTGAAATCATGTCGGGATGCCCAGAGTTCCGAATTATCGGCTTCCGGATTAATGAGATTCCACTGTATTTTACACATTACACATAACGTAAATATACATACTAAGTAAACTGTGTACAAAACGTGTAATGACAGGAGCATTTGAGTACCTTTTGTATACATGTATTACGATATTGTAAGACATCGGATTTGAGGAATTTAAATTTTGAAAGATGTACGCACAAAGATATTATTTTTTAAACGTGCTGTTAAACTACTGTCATCAACATTGTACTACTGCACGGCCGGATATTAAGCATTATTTCGTGTTTACACAACATGGAATGAAATAATACAGTCGCGGGTTTTATGAATGGAATGGTATATCTGTAAGATAAAAACAAGCGAACAAACAAACAATGTAACACCGATGTGTCAATTTTGTTTTCTACCAACGCACTGTAATACGCGCGCGCTTACACACACACACACACACACACACACACACACACACACACACTCACACACACACACACACACACACACACACACACACACACACAATGAGTCACTGTGTTGTTTCGTACGCATGTATGGGACTTACTTATTATACAAGACAATGTCAGGTGTCCACATCAGTTTGCTGGGAAGACGAATGTCCGATAAACCACCGAAGTCTTTCGGGTCCCACGTCAGAATTTCATCGACCCACCTCTACAAGTAAACATCCACTTTAAGTAATCGACATTGCAACTGACCGTGTACGCTACACTAGACTCACTTCACTAGAATCTATTTATTGGCTTTGTAACTCTCCTTTCTTAAAATGACTGCTTTGTATTCTCCGTTCCCTGGTCTCCATGCGGGTGATTCATGATCCGTTCCCTGGTCTCCATGCGGGTGATTCATGATCCGTTCCCTGGTCTCCATGCGGGTGATTCATGATCCGTTCCCTGGTCTCCATGCGGGTGATTCATGATCCGTTCCCTGGTCTCCATGCGGGTGATTCATGATCCGTTCCCTGGTCTCCATCCGGGTGATTCATGATCCGTTCCCTGGTCTCCATCCGGGTGATTCATGATCCGTTCCCTGGTCTCCATCCGGGTGATTCATGATCCGTTCCCTGGTCTCCATCCGGGTGATTCATGATCCGTTCCCTGGTCTCCATCCGGGTGATTCATGATCCGTTCCCTGGTCTCCATGCGGGTGATTCATGATCCGTTCCCTGGTCTCCATCCGGGTGATTCATGATCCGTTCCCTGGTCTCCATCCGGGTGATTCATGACCTCGTTTTTGTTTTCCTACCATACATGTCGCTTTACCGATTAAGGAACGTTCATATAAACGAATTTTATCTACAAAATACTGCACTTCATTGCATTTGTATTACCTTAACATTGTGTAATCGATTCTTCGCATAAAAAGACATATAATATAAATGCTTAACCGGACTGCTGTGGAAAGGGATGCTTAATAATTACCTCATTTTTTTATAGGAAAACATAAGGTGGTTTTGTGATTACTTAAAAGCTAATACATTTTGCTGACGACTACTTACGCGGTATTTCATTTTGGTGTAATTCTCGATCTTTCCTCTACATGTCCAACTTCTACGCTGGGTTGTTTTCGACCCATTGTGTGGTGTTAATATTCGACAATATTAAATCAACTCAGTGAAACTGTAGCGATGTCCTTTTGAACTCAAATGCGAACTCCTCCCTATACCATTAACTTAAAAATGTACCAAACTGAGGTTTATTCTACCTAATATTATCGGGTTACGCCGCGAACAAACATACACTCAGGCAAACCCGCAAACCCACAAACCAACGGATGTTATCGATCGCAAACCTCAAAACGATGGTCAAGTGAGTTAAATATACATTTAAACTGACAGGTCGCTCGGGCAAACGTAGCGATTGATCGATGTCCACTTTCCCTCGGTTCCACGTGTCAGTTCTATATTTGACCAGTCTGACCAAAGCCAAACTAGGAACATAGCAATTTGTTTATGATCCCGAAGTCATGTATGCGATTTATTTGTTCAACGAGAATGGACCTGACGACACGTGCCACGATTGGACCTGACGATACGTGCCACGATTGGACCTGACGACACGTGCCACGATAGGACCTGACGATACGTGTCACGATTGGACCTGACGACACGTGCCACGATTGGACCTGACGACACGTGCCACGATTGGACCTGACGACACGTGCCACGATTGGACCTGACGACACGTGCCACGATTGGACCTGACGACACGTGCCACGATTGGACCTGACGATACGTGCCACGATTGGACCTGACGACACGTGCCACGATAGGACCTGACGATACGTGCCACGATTGGACCTGACGACACGTGCCACGATTGGACCTGACGACACGTGCCACGATTGGACCTGACGACACGTGCCACGATTGGACCTGACGACACGTGCCACGATTGGACCTGACGACACGTGCCACGATTGGACCTGACGACACGTGCCACGATTGTGGTGCAGTTGTTGGTTCAATATCGGACACCGATATTTGTCTTTCGTTTGTAAGTCGAAGTAAAGCGTCATATGCCACAGTAGGTTCACGGTGACGATCAGTAACATAGAGATTATATTATTACTGTTGCCGCTACCGCCACTATCACTACCGCTAGAACACACCCCAACCACCGTCGCTACTAGCAACAATGATCAGGAGGCGGTGAATAAGCATGATGGTCGATGAATTTGACTCAACGCGGTCAGCCACAAACGATGGTTCTTTTCCACTTGGGCCGCTATCACCATCCATTCACGCCTTGTCCCAGTGAAGACAGGCCACCTCCCTAGCGACGGTCAATGTATCAATAATTGAGTTGGTTCTCCTTACGTACCGGACAAGGTGACGACGCAGCTGCCGATGGACAGCGTGGGTGAAGGTTGTGAAAGCTAGTTTATCCTCACACGTTGCAACGATCGTATGTTATATATTTGGCTGTGACATTAAACATGCTCTTTCCGTACAGTATACAACCCATCAGGGTCTTTAAAGTCTTTAGAGACCAGTGTGAGTAATTAACTTACCCCACGCCTGCTGGCACACAAGGAATATATAAAACCGTTGCAGTTTGAGTCCGTCCGACACAGTTACGCTACGCCAACCAACATATGAATATATTATGGCCACAGAGAATCAGAAATAAAGAACGGCAGAAATATAAAAAAACATTGAAATGGACTCCGGAAGACAGGAAAGGAAGCAACACGCAACACGCAACACTTTGACAAGAAAACCTGCGAAATAAAGATATAATTATGATTTCTCCTTCAGTAATCTTTAGATTACGGACCACCGTATATACAACATAAAATAATGTTGCAGTAAAGAGTAAACACAAAAGGTAAATGAAGATGAAGGTAATTTCAAGATGTTTCTGAAACTAGTCTAAGCATGTTCGTATCCAGGGGTGCCAATGACGTGCTCGGAACCCGCTTTCTTTTTGGTCGAGTTGTTGTCATCAAGTCATAATTAACTGTTAAAACACCGCAAGGTGACACACTCCTATAGTTGTTCTTCATACGAGGACATTGGTAACATACAAACGTGTGACATTGCCACACGTTTTGTCATACGCAAGTTAACAGATATCAATGATTATTTTTACCACACGAGATGACAGCAAGAAAGATGAAACGTTTAAATGTCAGATAATTGGCAATATGATGTTGCAGTATGAAGCGGATTTGAAAATGCGTAGGCATTTTAATGGTGACATTCTCGAGACACCGTAGACGTATTATTTTTTTGTGAAATCTGGTAGTGTTTAGGGGAAATGCGTTTGTGACATGATTAAAAGAGTAGGAGGAAAGTCATGTTCACCAAACTGTTCAGCACATTGGAAACATATTGCCAGGAGATGTATGAAGTTTTAGAATCTTGTAAAACGTTAACATGACCACCGATGGAAAAGTAAATGTGGTCTACGCCCGTCCCACTCTATTAATAAACCGGGAGGTTTATATCGGAAGGGGGGTGGAGACAGGATCGAGGGGTGCAGGGGGGAGTGTGACGGGAGGGAGGGATGGGGGAGTGGAGTCGGCAGTGAAACGGGATCAGTGACAGAAGAAGGAATACAAAAATCAACGACCAGTATCGCTGCTAGTCTCACCCGGACTTGAGGAATAAAGAAATATCGGTGCCAGCCTCACCACGGACTACAGGGATAAAGAGGTATCAGTGCCAGCCTCACCCCGGGCTACAGGGATAAAGAGGTATCAGTGCCAGCCTCACCCCGGACTACAGGGATAAAGAGGTATCAGTGCCAGCCTCACCCCGGACTACAGGGATAAAGAGGTATCAGTGCCAGCCTCACCCCGGACTACAGGGATAAAGAGGTATCAGTGCCAGCCTCACCCCGGACTACACGAATAAAGACGTATCTGTGCCAGCCTCACCCTGGACTACAGGGATAAAGACGTATCAGTGCAAGCCTCACCACGGACTACACGAATAAAGACGTATCGGTGCCAGCCTCACCCCTGACTACAGGAATAAAGAGGTATCGGTGCCAGTCTCACCCCGGACTACAGGGATAAAGAAGTATCGGTGCCAGCCTCACCCCGGACTACACGAATAAAGTCGTATCAGTGCCAGCCTCACCCCGGACTACAGGGATAAAGAGGTATCGGTGCCAGTCTCACCCCGGACTACAGGGATAAAGAAGTATCGGTGCCAGCCGCACCCCGGACTACAGGGATAAAGACGTATCGGTGCCAGTCTCACCACGGACTACAGGGATAAAGAGGTATCGGTGCCAGTCTCACCCCGGACTACAGGGATAAAGAAGTATCGGTGCCAGCCGCACCCCGGACTACAGGGATAAAGAAGTATCGGTGCCAGCCTCACCCCGGACTACAGGGATAAAAAAGTATCGGTGCCAGCCTCACCCCGGACTACAGGGATAAAGAGGTATCGGTGCCAGCCTCACCCCGGACTACAGGGATAAAGACGTGTCGGTGCCAGCCTCACCCCGGACTGCAGGGATAAAGAAGTATCGGTGCCAGCCTCACCCCGGACTACAGGGATAAAGAGGTATCGATGCCAGCCTCACCCCGGACTACAGGAATAAAAAACTATCAGTGCCAGCCTCACCCCGGACTACAGGAATAAAGAGGTATTGGTACCAGCCTCACCCGGACTTCAGGGATAAAGAGATATCTGTACCTGCCTCACCCCTGACTACAGGAATAGAGAGGTGCCAGCCTCACCCCTGACTACAGGAATAAAGAGGTATCGGTGCCAGCCTCACCCCTGACTACAGGAATAAAGAGGTATCAGTGCCAGCCTCACCCCGGACTTCAAGGATAAAGAGGTATATATACAATGAGACGTGCTGCTGCTGCTGTTGCTGCTGCTGCTGCTGCTGTTGCTGCTGCTGCTGCTGCTGTTACTGCTGCTGCTGCTGTTACTGCTGTTACTGCTGCTGCTGCTGTTACTGCTGCTGCTCTTGTGGTCCGCAACAGACGAAAGAAGATTTAACAAGATTTGCCATCCAAGCCAAAGGCCCAGATGGCAAGTGGACAAGGAAGCCATTGGCTTATCGAGAGTCCAACAATATTCATCTACTTATAACCCGCCCTCCTGAGATATGTGTCAACCTTGTTTTTAAACATATTCACGCTGCTAGCAGTTACACAATCTGTAGACAATTTGTTCCATTCATTTATTGTCCTCTGTGAGAACGAGTGCTTCCTGATGTCCAATCTACATTGATCCTTTACTAATTTTACCTCATGTCCTCTAGTTCTGCTATCCTTCTTGAGTGAGAAAAACATATTTCTATCAATATTTTTATACCCATTCAATATCTTAAAAACTTAAATCTGATCTCCTCTTAACCTCCTTGTCTCTAGAGTTGTTAAACCACATTCTTTCAGGCGTTCTTCATAACTAAGGTCTCTAAGTTCTGGAATCATTTTAGTTGCTCTCCTTTGTATACGTTCAAGCGTATCTATATCCTTCTTACGATATGGTCTCCATGCTCGTATACAGTATTCTAAATGAGGTCTAACTATTGCTTTATAAAGAGGTATAATTAACTTTTTTCCCTTGTATGTTATGTTTCTTCTAATCAATCCAAGAATTTGATTACCCTTTGAAGCTGCAATACCACACTGCTCTGAAACTTTCACATCGGCGCTTATTGTAACTCCTAAGTCCTTTTCTTTTACAGTAGTACCCAGAACATTATCTCCCATTTTATAGTTTACATTCAAATTCCCATGTCCTGTATGTAGGCATTTACATTTCCCAAAATTGAACAGCATCTGCCATTTCTCAGACCATTTCACTAATCTGTCTAGATCGTTTTGTAAATGTTGTTTATCACCATCAGTATTAACCTTTCTAAACAGTTTTGTGTCATCCGCAAATTTCAGTACGTTACTTGTTATACTGTCGTCCAAGTCATTGATATAAATTAAGAATAATATAGGACTTAATACTGATCCTTGAGGTAACCCACTCAAAACCGATTTCCAATTAGAAACTTCTCCATCTACTACAACTCGTTGTCTTCTGTCAGTCAGCCATTGTTCTATCCAGTCAGTTATGCTATCCCCGATACCATGGGCTTTTAATTTAAGTAGTAATCTTTGATGTGGCACTTTGTCAAAAGCTTTCTGAAAATCTAAGTAGATAATATATCTACTGGCGATCCCACGTCTATCCACTTAGTGATTTCTTCCAAAAAACATAATATATTTGTTAAGCATTACCTCGCTTTAAGGAATCCATGTTGGGATGAATTTAATAATTTATGCTTAACGAGGAAGTCCACCATATTATGGTCTTTAATTAACCTTTCTAATAATTTACAAATCACTGACGTTAAACTCACTGGTCTGTAATTCTCTGACTTATTTCTCGAACCATTCTTAAATAATGGTATGATGTTTGCTTCTTTGCATTTAAACGGAACAACTCCCTCTTTTAATGAGAAGTTGAATACACTTGCAAGTGGTATACTGATTTGTTCTAATGTTTCCATTAGTAATTTTTGAGGAATCCCATCCACTCCCGGTGATTTGTTATCCTTCATTGCCTTTATTTTCTTAGCTACCAATTCTGGAGTTACAACTAACGGACCTAAATAGTCAGATTTAGCCCCCTGAAATTTAGCATCAGCAACTGGTAATGAACTAATATCTTCTTTGGTAAACACTGAACTGAAGTAACCATTTAGGTCTTCCGCCATTAAAAACCCCTGTGATATTATATTTCCAGCACTGTCTTCTAGAGGTCCAACCTTGTCTCGTACGTTTTGTTTACTCCTGGCTTATGCATAAAAACTCTTGCTGTCATTTTTTATGTTACATGCTAGTTTTTGCTCATAGCTTCTTTTAGATTGTCTGATTTCAGTTGTAGCTGCATTAAGTGTACTTTGCATTGTCTTCTTCCTTTCTGGTACGCCCATAAACCCTCCACGTAGTTTGTTTTAGCATTATTTTTCTAATTGCCTCTTTTGACAAGTGTTTCTTTCTACACCGTTTTCCTTGTTTTTGGAAGGGAACAAATTTATCGATGATACTCTCAATTTCATATTTTAGAATATTCCAACATTCAATTGCGGTCTTATTCATCAACATGTTATTCCAATCTAGCTTTGCTAAGTATTTTCTCATATCTTTGTAGTTACCTTTATGGAAGTTTCTCTTTTACGTTTTCTTATTTTTACTTTCTGATTTTACATTGATGTAAAAATGTATTTGATTATGGTTACTATTACCCAATGATTCAAATATTTTTACATTGTCCACTAATTCTTTTTGTGATGACAAAACTATATCTAATACATTTTCTCCCCTGGTTGGTTCTAGTACGTGCTGAGTAAGAAAGCTATCCTGGATTAAACATAGAAATTGTTGATCCTCAATCCCTGTGCTCTCTAAAGAATCCCATTGTATGTGTCCATGGTTAAAATCTCCCATTATGATACATTCTCCTTTACTAACTTCCTTATTTTATTTCTGTGTTGTCCTCTTCGTTTATGTTTGGACTTCGGTAAACTAATCCAATAGTTAATTTTGAATTTCCTGAAACAATTTTGCACCAAACAGCTTCATCGCAATCTGCTCCCCTTTCTAGTTTTATTTCATAAGCCTGAATAGATTCTTTAACATATAAAATAACTCCCCCGCCCCTTCTTCCTATTCGACCTTTCCTAAACATTACGTATCCTGTAAGTCCCAATTCAGCATCTGTTATATCTATGTTGGCCCATGATTCAGTTATACCAATTATGTGAGGGTCAATATCTTCTACCATAATGTTTAATTCGTTTTTCTTATTTACTATGCTCCTTGCATTTAAACATACGCATATGTAACCTTTTTCAGAGATGTTTTTCGGATGATTTGATATTGGTTTATCTGTGCTAGTGGCCTCTTGTTCTGCTTGAGACACCTCTAGGTAACCCCCTGCACTTCTAGTTTAAAGAATGTTTACTTCCAAAAATATTTGTCATTGTACCCAAGTCACTATCTACTGCTGCTGAAAGTTTGTCCGCGAATACTGTCGCCCCCTTTCCACTTAAATGAAGCCAATCCTTCATGTACATATCAGCCCTCCCAACAAAACTTCCCCATAAATCCACAAATCCAACTTCCTCTTCCCTACATAGCTTCTGGACTAACATGTTAATTGCCATCCCCCGACAATTTCGATATTTGTGACCCCTCCTGCCCATTACAGGTAAAATCCCTGACAGTATTACCTGCTCAACCCGCGTCTGTTTTAGTGTTCTGACCACTGCCTATATTTCCTAACTATGGCAGTTGTACCCTCCCTCTCTACGTTATTTGTCCCTACGTGTACTAAAACAGATCCACCCTTACCCGAGCCTACGATGTTTTTTACCCTCTCATTTATCGCCTCTATTTTGGCTCCAGGCAAGCAGACCACCACATCATCTCCCTTGTTTAAGACTATGTAGGTCTTCCTAACTATCGAATCCTCCACAAACACCCTCGCTCTCTTCCTCACCCCCTCTATCACTGCTGCAGAATAACTCTTCCTTTCGATCCCCTCCATCACATTCTGTCCTGACCCCTTCCCTCCTGTCTCCTTCGCTCCTGTCTCCCCCACTTCCCACTCCTTTGCTCTTGTCTCTCCCACTCCCCTCTCCTTCACTCCGGTTGTTTTCCCTCCCGCCTCCCCCACTCCCTTCTCCTTCCCTCCTGTATCCCCTACTTCCCTCTCCTTCACACCGGTTGTTTTCCCTCCCGTCTCCCCCACTCCTTTCTCCTTCCCTCCTGTCTCCGCTACTCCCCTCTCCTTCACTCCGGTTGTCTTCCCTCCCGTCTCCCCCACTCCCTTCTCCTTCCCTCCTGTCTCCCCTACTCCCCTCTCCTTCACTCCGGTTGTCTTCCCTCCCGTTCCTTTCCTTCCCGTCTCCTTACGCCCTGTCTCCCTACGACCTGTCACCTTCCCTCCTCTCAGCTTCCTCCCAGGCTGAGGTGAGCTCTCCCTAGCATATCTTGTGTCTTTCCCCACTTTATCATCTACTGTTCCCCCACCGGAACTACTGGCACAACCCCCCTGTTCCCTTCCCACCATTGCCACAACGAGCAGCCTCAGCTCTTCCAACTCCACCTCTAGTTCCTTCATCTTCGTACATCCCCTACACTCAAAACTAAAACTAAAAGAAGAAGAACAGTAACCGGAACAGAAACGTTTTACTTTTCACTGAAATATCCCGTGTCTGATTTAATGTATGATAAAAGCAATATAGGCATCACAACGTTAATGGTTTGAATGTCACTCTAATGTTATTGCGGCCATAAATCATGTTACAACATATCTGGCAGCTATATCGTGTCTGGAGTAATGACCATGCAAGTGGCGATACATTTCAGTGACTAATTTCTCGACGCAATCCAATTAAACGACACTCCGTTGTCGTATTACAGTATTCATTATAACCGTAAGTAAGGTTGCCATTAATAATTCGTATATAATTGTGGAATATCCACGCCATTTTGGTGGACGAAACTGATAATTTCTTGTGATATGTTATTATTTTATTGGAAATATATATTGGAGTCACACTTGGGTGTACAAACACAGGCTATGTATACGGGGATTGTATAGGCGATGTATACGGGGATTGTACATGCGATGCATACGGGGATTGTACAGGCGATGTATACGGGGATTGTACAGGCGATGTATACGGGGATTGTACAGTTACTGATATCGAAATCCAGCTTTTGTGCTTTCTTAATGGGACAAATCGTACAGCGTAGATAATTATCTATTGTTGCCAAACCAATGCAGTTGCTGTGTCCATGTTGTGTTGATGCAGACTCACTCAATAATAGCTAGAATAAATTATAAAAAGTACACTATAGCGCGATACCCAGTCCTTCGGGTCGACCAAAGGTCTTTTACACTTCAACCCCTGGCGGACATGTTCATAACAACACCGACTCGACTTTTCTGGCACGTATTCATTAGTGACCCTGCGAATGAGCATGCTGTAATTGCCTCAATTTTGTGGTGTCTTATGAAACGACAATTACTGTCACTTCTCCCGTTTTACCTCGTCTATTTCTGTTGACTAATTTGCTGCTCACGGAGGTAGTTATTTGGCGTAGTATCGAGTTGTTCACTGTACATGTGATGCGTCGTGTCTGCATGTTTCGTGTCTACAGGTGGCTTCCCGGTAATGGGGTGTACGAGACAGATGCACTCCAACATATATGGGGTGTACGAGACAGATACACTCCAACATATTTTATATGGGGATTTTTTAGTTGTGTTATTGAATGCTAGTTTACATCGGAGTATCATAGGTTGGGTATGTATCTTCGCATCATATATATGAGTTACAACTGGGTATCATTCTTTACACTACGTCACTCAGCTCTGTTATCCAAAATCATAATTTGGATCACCACCTTTACGCAGATGATACACAGATCTACATTTCTTTGGGTACCTCGGATACAAATCGTTCCATAAATCAGCTCAGCGATTGTCTCCACGAAATCTCCCTCTGGATGATTGACAGCAAATTAAAGTTAAACGCAGACAAAACTGAATTTCTCATCATTGGTACTCCAAAGCAATGTGGCAGACTTGATGGTTTTTTTCCCGACACGTATTCTGAGTCAAAATATCACACCAGCAGCCTCAGTGAAGAATTTGGGAGTCACTTTTGATAAGAATTTCAACTTTAGACAACATATTTCTCAAACGTGTCGATGTTAAAACAAATATCATTCTTACTGCATGGCATGAATTTATGATATAGACGATCAGACTGTGTACCTCTTTAAGCACCACAACCTTAGTTTATCGTAATGTAATAATCCCCGGAGTGGCACCCAATTAACCAGTGAAGATAATTGACACTGACATGACGTTTCGACGGTTCTTTGAAGTGTGCCCATTCTCCAGTTAGCCTAGGTAACGAATGTTAAACCAATAAGCCTAAATGTCAAAACAAAAGTCCGGACGCACATCCGGTGCGACCTCCCGTTTTAACGACTTTAATCAACATGTTTTCGCCGAGCGCGCGGCGGTCCGGGACGAGCCAACGATGCCGAGCGCGCGGCGCTCCGGGACGAGCCACCGATGCCGAGCGCGCGGCGGTCCGGTACGAGCCAACGATGCCGAGCGCGCGGCGGTCCGGGACGAGCCAACGATGCCGAGCGCGCGGCGATCCGGGACGAGCCACCGATGCCGAGCGCGCGGCTGTCCGGGACGAGCCACCGATGCCGAGCGCGCGGCGGTCCTGTACGAGCCAACGATGCCGAGCTAGCGTCCGGTGCATGCTGATTCGAACACTTCCCGGTCGCCGCATGTCTCCAACCAGCTTACCGGACGGACGCCAGCAGATATTTCCGGCGAAACGAGCTGCCCGCGCAGGTGGCGTATTATTTTTAGCGGGTAGGTTGAGCACCAATGGTGGATGTGAATCAATGCGGTGCTCGGATTTCATCACGTGATGCATACGTTATGGAGAATCCTTACACGTGGTGTGGTACGGCAGCTTGTGCCAGCGTGCATGTGTTTACTAACAAGTTTTATGGAAAGGACGGCGCTTGTTTGGCGGTGTTGGAGCGATTAATGACCAACAGACCAATCAGATATGCGTTTCGTGCGTGGTGTAAACACCTGTGTGCGCGAGTGCGTGATAATTATTTGTTTAGAATAAATAACCGTAGTGACAATTTTCGCATGCACTTAGCTGGTAACAGGTCCTCAACAACTGTCAACTTGGAGGCTGGAGACGGGCTCTCAGTGATAGCGGAAGGACAATTAGGGTGCAACTAGGCATTTACATTTACTGTCAGATTCAAGATTAAGCTACCAGTACTTGTAAAAGGTTAATTATATGTGGTTGTTATATGCATATAAGCTGGTAAAACTTTAAGACTTTAAATTAAATCGTACACATATGAAGTTCTTCCAAGGACTGTACAGGTTGCTATAATCGATAGGTCACGCTGTGTAACAAACATACCTTTACTCTACTGTATTCTGCGCCGACAAACTTTATTAATAAAACAATTATGCTAAAATTGTCACTACGGTTATTTATTTTAAACAAATAATTATTACGCACGCATGCGCACACGCACACACGCACGTACACACATACGCTTTCGTAGAGACCAACACTAGTCGCGGCCTATGTGCAAATTCCTTTGAGTGTTTAGATTAGCGTGTGACATGAGGAGTGTGCCGCGTATGCAACCACACAAGGGTAAATGTGTACAAACACGAAACGAAACGAGTATCTGATGTTGATCATTAATCGCCCCGTCACTGCCAACCAAACGCCGTCTTTTCCATAAAACTTGTTAGTAAACACATGCACGTGTTGACGCACGCTGCCGTACCAAACCACGTGTAAAGATTCTCCATAATGTTTGCATCACGTGATGAACTATGAGCACCGCACTGGTTCACATATGCCCATGAAGGTCAACCTAAGTGCTAAAGAAACTCGCGCGCAGATGTTACGCGAGCCTCGATCGACGGCAAGTGGCCCGGAGGCGACCGTGGAAGCTGTGGCAGCGGGAGTAAACAGCACCTGCATTCTGGCTCCGACACGAAGCTTCGCTTTTCCTAAATAACAGCAGATGCCCCTGGATATGCCATTGACGATTGGATGATTTGCTGTGAGTTTTGCATACCACCTTCACTATCATCATCGGTGGTGCTTGTATGAAAAGCTTGGGCAGATGCAAACCCTAAAAAGGAGTGGGGTGCCCAATTTCCGCCAAAATACACCATGTGACAGGACGTATATTTTGCTTAGATATATAAAATATTTCACAAATTCATACTTTCAGCAACCTTCGTGCAAATTGAATAAATTCTGATTTAAACTTGCGTGATCGATTCAAACACCTCGATCCACACCGCTAGGGGGAGCTATGAGAACACCTCATGTGCATTAAAGCCAAGGGCGTACCGCGACTGTTTTATACAGGTCAGGGTACAGGACATCAGGTCAGGGTACAGGACATCAGGTTAGGGTACAGGACATCAGGTTAGGGTACAGGCCATCAGGTCAGGGTACAGGCCAACAGGTTAGGGTACAGGACATCAGGTTAGGGTACAGGACATCAGGTCAGGATACAACATATCAACAGTACCGCGACTGCTTCATACAGGTCAGGGTACAGGACATCAGGTCAGGGTACAGGACATCATGTTAGGGTAGAGGACATCAGGTCAGGGTACAGGCCATCAGGTTAGGGTACAGGACATCAGGTTAGGGTACAGGACATCAGGTCAGGATACAACATATCAGGTCAGGGTTCAGCACATCAGGTTAGGGTACAGGACATCAAGTTAGGGTACAGGACAGGGCTACATCACTTTGCATGCGTTCGCAATACGCACGTTCAGTACTTGACTGTATACTTATATATTTTATATTTACATTATTATTTTAACTAGCTTTTATAATGTATTTGTAAAGAACTGCATGTTTATTTAGCAATTTTATAACGATTTGTCTTGTAAAGCGCCACGAACAATATAAAATTGGATCTGAAATTGTGCTTGGTCGTGCATCTTTCAGAAGTCCAAGCCGAACTGCTTGACCATTTTAGCGAGAGTTGCGCATGCAACTCTGCATTAAGAAAACCGCCCAGAATTCATCGCGGATCTTCTTCTTTTCGACCACCTTTCATGACAAGCTGCTCTTTATTTGATATGCCACATGGCTCGTCAGCACTGATGGAATAAAACCTTTCGTATTTCGGGCATGATTCGTCAATGGAGGAACTAGTGCAGTAGGGCGAGATATTGCGGTGTCTCGACAGCTGATTCTGACTTGATGAAGATATCCGGCTGAAATAAAGGAGGTGTTCAGGCACCTGATGGACACCCCTGGATCCGCAGGTGAAATAAAGGGGGTGCTCTGGCACGTGATAGACACCCCTGGATCCGCCCATGAAATAAAGGGGGTGCTCTGGCACCTGATGGACACCCCTGGATCCGCCCGTGAAATAAAGGGGGTGCTCTGGCACCTGATGCACACCCCTGGATCCGCCCGTGAAATAAAGGGGGTGCTCTGGCACCTGATGCACACCCCTGCATCCGCCCGTGAAATAAAGGAAGCAGCATCTTGAATATGTCCCCTCCACACTGTGTTGTTTTCACGAGTGAGGAATGTTCAGCTGGTTCAACGCTTACACCAGCTTGGAGATTCATTAGTCGACTGGTATTGTGCAGTGTCCAGGGAAGTTCAGTCGTCCCCTTCGCGGTACCGTTAATCGCAACGTTGACCAGAGGACAACCTTTCCAACAATTACTTTGCATACATTCAATAACTTATTACACAGCGGCATCGTCATGATCCTATCCCCGAAAAATAGTTCGAAAAGAAATACTAAACTACCTACAAAATAATAAGATTTTATAATATAAATACATTAGCTACTCGTTCGCTGCATTTTGTTATCGCTGCATGCTACAGCCAACGAAAACCTGATTGTGTGAATATCATTTGTACTAATCACTGCAACAAACTGTTTCTGCTAAACCAGCGTTGGATATGTTAAGTTGGAAAAATTCAATTTGTCCGTCGTGTCAATTTTGACCCTAAGAAATATACAGTTGGCTGAGTATACGTGTGCCAGAAATGGGATGTGAAACAGTAGAAGAAGAACGAGTTTACTAATAAAGACAACAGTGCGTGTTTATAAATTTGAACCACTGTCTGTACACCATACATATAATGTCAAGGCAACACAGATAAACCAAAGTCGCATGTTTTGGCCAATGTGGGTTTTAGAAATGTCCCCTCTCGAAGTCTGCGCGCGTATTATTTTAGGAACGGCTGGTAACCAGAATACATCATTCCGATTTGGCACATGGCTTCGGAAAAAACACAGTTCAATAAAGCATTTTCAGAAAATGCGCCATCAATTCTCTAGTTGCGTACTTGTTTGTACAGCGGAATCATCGCGATGGGAATGAGAGGAGAAAGGAGCAGGCAAGTAATGAGTAAGAAGTGCTCACGCACGTATCGCTTCCACACGTTTGTCGTTAGCACTTGATTCGTCTCGTCGAAGTCGAGAATCTGGATGAGGGCCAGCGAGAACTGGACCTGCATGACGTCAGACGAGTTGAGCAGCGGCCGGGCAAAGTTGCCTGCCCGCTTGTAACGTCTCGACAGATACCTAACCAGTCGGCCTTCGTACGACAAACGGAAGTGGTCCCGCGCTCTGGAAACAAAACAGGTTCAATGTAAATTAAAACAATTATCTAGGCGAACTAGATATTGGTACAACAGTAACAGGACATTTATGTTCGTTCCAGAAAGTTATAAGTTATCTTTAACGTATATACAACGAACTGCACTTAATGGAATCACTTCTAGCATTTTAATACTAGTAAATGGCTGCAATCGAATAAATAAAAACTATTAACTCTGCCGATGACATTAGTCTGTTCAACGTAACAACCGCCCAGAACGTTTTTCTCAATAAGACCTACCACGCACGCAGAGTCTTACGAACATCACTCAGTATAACCCTGCCAAATAATACATTTGTCACACGATTATTGACCAACTAATTCATTTATTTATAGAGGAATTTATCTCATCTGCTTGAACATTAATATACACAGAGAAAAAACCTTTCGTTTGTATTTATCCTATTGTCTTCCCAGGCATTTGGGCAAGTTCTACGTTTAAATGGCCAAATATATGTTGTTTTATCTTGCCTAATATCATCATCTATGATAATTAGAAATAACATTTCAGTAGAACGTTGCATGTTTTGCACGTGTAGCCACAGTCTTGTCGACCGAACGTCATAGCGCGAGTTATCATCATGCATAATACATGATACAATAAATTCCAAGGAATATTACAATGCAACATGATAATTAACGGTTCTAGTTCGTCCACTCCTCGATTCTACACAATGCATCATTTAATTACTCGATTCGCAATGCGCATTACATATTCTGTCCCCTCTTCAATATCTACTACGAAGTGAAAGGGCCATTGGCTGACACCCTGAGGAACAGGGGTGATAATTATTGTTATTACCACCCGCGGACCACCATATAATTGATGATACGTTTTATATAGCGCGGTATCCAGTTCGTAGGACCGTTTAAAACGAACAACACTCAGTATAACCCTGACAAATAATAGATTTGTCACACAATTATTGGCAACCTAATTCATTTATTTATATATGAATTTATCTCATCTGCGTGTCCTCTAGTTCTACTATGTTTCTTAAGTAAGAACACAACATTTCTATCAATATTTTCATACCCTTTCAATATCTTAAGACTCTTCAGTTTGATCTCCTCTTAAACGCATTGTCTCTAGTGTTTTAAAACCACATTCTTTTAGGCGTTCTTCATAACTAATGTCGCTCGGCTCTGGAATAATTGTTGTTGTTATCCTCTGTATAATATAGTTATGAATCTTGTGATATGCTGAGACTTCTTGATGCAACTTGCACAAATATAGTTTACGTTATTGTTGCTTTTAAGGCAATCAACCGACAATTGAAAACTGCCCAAATTCAATAATGCGTTAAGAATTCATTTACTACAAATATCCACGCATATATACGGGCACTCCCCTATATACGCAAACAGGCACGTTCACCCGCACGCATACACGCACGCAAGCACGCGCGCATATATGAACACAAACGAACTCACGCACGCAAGCTGCCAAATCCTGCAATTTCGTTTTCGAGAAAACTAAGGTACTTCCTGCTAGTCGTCGCTCAAACAAACTGGATTCCGTCTTCTCGCGCAGAGGACCACGCAGTCACTGCCAAATAACTATTATAGTACAGCTTCTTTGCACAAAAAGCCAGATCGATGGTTCATATTGGGATAAAAGCATCACATTTGGTACACATGTGTTATGACAGGTGTTAAATAAGATCAAGGGTGAGCCCCAACGAAATTTGCTTTTTAAGGTAGCATTTTATCTAATTTTCAAAATCGTCGAAATACATTTCTTTCGGCATATCTGATGATCGCCACTTCAACGCAACATTTTTATTGGTTAAAAATGCAAAATTATGGTAATCGGAAATGTGGAATGATTACGATAAAGTGCAATGTGATTTGATGATTGTCTCATTTGCATATATGCAAAACGGCGCCCATTTTGTATGAAATAGAACAATTAACATTGAAATATAGATCTGCATAAAAATATATTTTATTGTGATATAGGTTGTAAAATATAACTTTTTATACAATATGTCAATTGTAGTGTTAACTGACACATCTCCACTTCTAGCTTTGAGTGGTTTTAAATATTAGACTATGGGTTGGGTAAAGACATTTTTCTCAACCATACAGTAAAACAATTAATTATCCGCTGTTGACCAATCATTGGCACTCGGGGGTTATGGCGTTTGTGTCCTTAGGAATAGTATTTGTTTAATCCAGTAAGAACACTAGTTATGTGACTTGCATTCATATCAGTTTCATTATCATATTCATGGCATGTGAATACCAGGATATTTCCCTCTGTTGTTGTATTCTATAACATTCCAACACACTAAGTGTTGTTCTTTTGTATGGATACGGCAACATAGTTTACTAGTTGTGTCTTCGGGTTGGTGGCCCCCCCTCAACGACGCTAAGTGGACCTTGGACATTCTTCCTCTGAAGGTGAACACGTGGAAGTGGTTGACGATATGGCCAATAGTTTGCTGGTCATGGACGCATTCGCATCTTTGTGTGGCTTTGATGCGCCATTTGCACATGTGAGTTCTTATGCAATTCCTTATGCGGTTGCTGGTGAGCCACTGGCGTCGATGAAGCTCAAATCCGGGAGGTTCGGTTGTAGGGTCCGGGACAAGATGTCGTTTCCCCACTCTCGTCTCCATCTCTCTTTCTCAGTGATGTTGTATGGTTTCGAGGAGGAAGGCCGCCGCTGTGAGGCGCTGCGATGGTTCTGGTGGGTCGCTCCAAACTGAGTCTTCGTTGTGCTTGTGTTTCATCAAGGCTGCTTAGGAGCGGCGTATGTGCGGTGTGTGTGCGCGTGCGTGCGTGCGTGCGTGCATGTGTGTATTCGTGCGTGCGGTTTAAAGTGGTGGGAATATAAAATAGCACGTTACTGAACGATAGATGCGTTGTGCATTATCAATTAAACAAACAGAAGTAGTACGTGACATGCCGCGGCCACAAGGCACTAGATAAACAGAAGTAGTACGTGACATGCCGCGGCGACAAGGCACTAGATAAACAGAAGTAGTAAGTGACATACCGCGGCCACAAGGCACTAGATAAACAGAAGTAGTACGTGACATGCCGCGGCCACAAGGCAATAGGTAAACATAAGTAGTACGTGACATGCCGCGGCCACAAGGCAATAGATAATCAGAAGTAGTACGTGACATGCCGCGGCCACAAGGCACTAGATAAACAGCTACTAGTCCACGGCCACAATTCCACGGGATGTATGTGATAATATTCTTGACTAACAATCATTCTTTGGTCGATGCGATTTCCAGGATAATGTTAAACGCCTTATTCACTCGGACGGCTCAAGATGACTCCACAAACTATTGGCATTGATTCACGAGGATGGCAGTCTATGTGCCCTCTGGCGCGACCTACTAATTGAATAATCTCTAACAAAGTGGCATATTCGTAATGCAAGCAGAAATGTCAGGTCACGCTTGTCGTTAATAATCAAGTTAATTAAGAAACAAATGTGTTTAATCGGAAACGCCACCGGGTCGCTGAGAGGCGGGTTGTTCTAGAAACACACAACTGGCCGTTACATCATCTTACAGCAGGCCTATGTCCACTCATCATTAGTCTATATCATCTTACAGCAGGCCTACGTCCACTCATCAGTAGTCTATGTCATCGTACAGCAGGCCTATGTCCACTCATCAGTAGTCTATATCATCTTACAGTAGGCCTATGTCCACTCGTCAGTAGTCTATATAATCGCCCAGTGCGCTGGGCTGGAAACGTCTGCAGGATGGAAAACAGACAACCAAATTCATTGGCGCGCTACTGGAAGGAAAAGGTGGGTATATCACTCGTTCGCATCAGATAGTTCTGAAGCGTTATCTGAAATGTTTTGACGCCCTGCTAGAAACATGGACTGCTGCTGTCACGGACCGACTATACTGGCTGACCATGTGTTTCAAAGGCCATGACGCAGACACTGACCTTACACAAGAGGGCGGGTTATAAGTAGATGAACATTGTTGGACTCTCGATAAGCCAATGGCTTCCTTGTCCACTTGCCATCTGGGCCTTTGGCTTGGATGGCAAATCTTGTTAAATCTTGTTAAAGTTGGGCGACGGCGCCTACGGCACAACGACACAGATCACCAGAAAACGTTTTCTTCCGAGACAGAGGTCGACCGCAAACATAATTTGACATGGTTTCAATATATTGGTCACACGTCTTTCCTTAACTCTCTTCTTTCAATTCCTTTTTTTGCTCACAGGCCATATATTTATATTGCTTGATTTAAATAAATCAAAACATGTCATGTATAATAAACACAGCTGTCCTGTCATGCTGTGCCATATGATGCCAAACAACCAACGAGGCGTTTTTGTAAGTAGATATATAAGTAGATATATTTCTCCAACATTAACCCCGTTACTCTGTCTCTCTGTGTCTGTCTGCCTGCCTGCCTTCCTTCCTGCCTGCCTTCCTGCCTGCCTTCCTGTCTGCCTTCCTGCCTGCCTTCCTACCTGCCTGCCTTCCTGCCTGCCTTCCTTCCTGCCTGCCTTCCTGCCTGCCTGCCTGCGTGCCTGCGTGCGTGCGTGCGTGCGTGCCTGCCTGCCTTCTTGCCTGCCTTCCTGCCTACATTCCTGCCTGCCTTCCTGCCTGCCTACCTGCCTGCTTTCCTGCCTGCCTTCCTGCCTGCCTACCCGCCTGCTTTCCTGCCTGCCTTCCTGCCTGCCTACCTGCCTGCTTTCCTGCCTGCCTTCCTGCCTGCATGCTTGATTGGTGGCGGCGGCAGCAACTGCGGCACCGACACCTTCATATGTTGTTCTTACCTTTGTCATAAAATCGAAACGGAAGACAAAAAACATCGTCATCAAAGCGGATGCTTCGTGTCTCATTGGTAAGATATATGTTTATTGGGTCAAGTATTGTTTCGTGTCAGACTATTTACAAACGCTGATTTGACGCAATGTGATAGTACTACGTGCACTGTACTCAACGGTGGCTTTGTCCGGTTATAGGGGAATTACAGACGATCGCAGAAGCAGAGCTTTCACAAGGAGAACTATCGATTGATTGTCAATGTATACGCAAGATAATAGACGCGAACTGCTCTGGTTGGCGGCTATCGCAGGGCACAGGGCCACTGCCTAGCTATCGCAGGGCACAGGGCCACTGCCTGGCTATCGCAGGGCACAGGGTCACTGCCTGGCTATCGCAGGGCACAGGGCCACTGCCTAGCTATCGCAGGGCACAGGGTCACTGCCTGGCTATCGCAGGGCACAGGGTCACTGCCTGGCTATCGCAGGGCACAGGGCCACTGCCTGGCTATCGCAGGGCACAGGGCCACTGTCTGGTTACAAAACTTATGTATTACATTAAATCAGGTTATCTAAACATGTATCTGTCATTGTAATATAATATTTAATCAAGGCAAACATCCACATGAAATAACTGTTTTGTTTCTTGTAAATATGATATTTATTGTTCATATTACAACATATTTCAGTGTGTGCGTACGTGCGTGCGTGCGCGGGTGTGTATGAGCGTATGTACGTGCGTGCATGCGTCAGTGAGTGCGCGCTCGTGTTCGTGAGGGATTGAATGTGTGTAGGCAGAGGGGCGATTAATTCCTGGGCGTAGGTAAGGGAAAATGAAACATAGAATGGGAGATAGGGAGGGACGGAGCAACATGTCGAGGGAATGGGAGGAGGGACGGAGCAACATGTCTAGGGAATGGGAGGAGGGACGGAGCAACATGACGAGGGAATGGGAGGAGGGATGGAGCAACATGTCGAGGGAATGGGAGGAGGGACGGAGCAACATGTCGAGGGTATGGGAGGAGGGATGGAGCAACATGTCTAGGGAATGGGAGGAGGGACGGAGCAACATGACGAGGGTATGGGAGGAGGGACGGAGCAACATGTCTAGGGAATGGGAGGAGGGACGGAGCAACATGTCGAGGGTATGGGAGGAGGGATGGAGCAACATGTCTAGGGAATGGGAGGAGGGACGGAGCAACATGTCGAGGGAATGTGAGGAGGGACGGAGTAACATGACGAGGGAATGGGAGGAGGGACGGAGCAACATGTCGAGGGAATGGGAGGAGGGACGGAGCAACATGTCGAGGGAATGGGAGGAGGGACGGAGCAACATGACGAGGTAATGGGAGGAGGGATGGAGCAACATGTCTAGGGAATGGGAGTAGGGACGGAGCAACATGTCGAGGGAATGGGAGGAGGGACGGAGCAACATGTCGAGGGAATGGGAGGAGGGATGGAGCAACATGTCTAGAGAATGGGAGGAGGGACGGAGCAACATGTCTAGAGAATGGGAGGAGGGACGGAGCAACATGACGAGGGAATGGGGGAGGGATGGAGCAACATGTCTAGGGAATGGGAGGAGGGACGGAGCAACATGTCGAGGGAATGGGAGGAGGGACGGAGCAACATGACGAGGGAATGGGAGGAGGGATGGAGCAACATGTCTAGGGAATGGGAGTAGGGACGGAGCAACATGTCGAGGGAATGGGAGGAGGGACGGAGCAAAATGTCTAAGGAATGGGAGGAGGGATGGAGCAAAATGTCGAGGGAATGGGAGGAGGGACGGAGCAACATGTCGAGGGAATGGGAGGAGGGATGGAGTAACATGTCGAGGGAATGGGAGGAGGGACGGAGCAACATGTCTAGGGAATGGGAGTAGGGACGGAGCAACATGTCGAGGGAATGGGAGGAGGGACGGAGCAAAATGTCTAAGGAATGGGAGGAGGGATGGAGCAAAATGTCGAGGGAATGGGAGGAGGGACGGAGCAACATGTCGAGGGACTGGGAGGAGGGATGGAGCAACATGACGAGGGAATGGGAGGAGGGACGGAGCAACATGTCGAGGGAATGGGAGGAGGGACGGAGCAACATGCCGAAGGAATGGGAGGAGGGATGGAGCAATATGTTTACTAGGGAATAGGAGGAGGGATGGAGCAACATGTCGAGGGAATGGGAGGAGGGATGGAGCAACATGTCGAGGGAATGGAAGGAGGCACGGAATGAAATCTGGATCGGGAAGGAAATGAATCAGATAGCAACGGAGAGGCGAAGTGTGTACGTGTGTAGGTGTGTATGTGTGTGTGCGTGCGTGCGTGCGTGCGTGCGGGCGTGCGGGCGTGCGTGCGGGCGGATGAACGTGCCTGTTTGCGTGAATAGGCGAGTGTCGTATATATGCGTGGATATTTGTACTAAATGAATTCTTAGCGCCTTATTGTGTGTGTGTGTGTATGTGTGTGTGTGTGTGTGTGTGTGTGTGTGCATGCGTGGGTGCGTGTGAGCGAGTGTGTGCGTGTGTGCGTGCGTGCGTGCGTGCGCCCGTGTGTTGTGTATGTGTGCGTGCGTGTGTTCGTGTGTGAGTGTTTGTGCGCGCGCGCGTTTGCTTCACAACTGTGTTTGTCACATATGTAATACTAGTCCAAACAATAAATACTTTTATGTTTAATGGGGTTGTTGCCCAGAGTAGAAATAGTCGTCATCATTGACTCTACATTCCATCTGTTTTTATCTAATTTCATTACCGTGCTATGGATGGTGTTCTACAAGCGCCAGACCAAGTCATTAGTTCTAGCTTGATCCATTTATTGTACGGCCTACGATGCGACGCGTATCGCCTCATTTTTTCTCGCTACCACGGCAAACTGCTGAACACAGTACGCTTCTGAACCAGTCGTATGAATCATTACGCGACAACAGAAGGCATAATGTCATCATGACACACGTGTTCCGGCCGGCGGCGAAGTAACATGGCGCTACCTCCCAGGAGTGCTCGGCGGCCATGGCGGAAGCAAAGCAAATCAGAATGGTTGTGAGCTGCAAGCGTATACATACTAGAATATGACTACGACCTCAACCGGAAGTGTACTTACTGCGCATGAGTGGTGGTGTAACTTCCGGGTTTTTCCCTTCATGTGTAAATTTGTTTAATCAACCAGCCTTGAATAAGTGTAAATAAAATTGTCATGTTTATGCACGTTCGTGTAGTGTAATCGAAACGCCTTTTGTTTACATGTTCGACTCAATTTCAGATTTGAGATGTTGACGTTGAGTCTTAAATGTTCTGATTATACTGAATTGGAAAATGTAATCGATTTACTCATCTGATTACTACTGTGTGAACTGTTTTGTCTCGTGAGCAATGCATGTGTTTAGTTGTAGTGGTGATATATGTTAAATGTAGTTACTGAATTAGTAAACGACAGAAATGTTGTGATTGTGCCCACGAAAGTCGCTTATTACAATGTGGTTTGACAACACTAGAGACCTGGAGACTAAGAGGAGACCAAATAGAAGTGTTTAAAATAGTGAATGGTTATGAGGATGTTGACAGGAATATGTTCTTCAAACTTAAAGAAGGCAGTAGAACCAGAGGACACAAATCAGCATTAGTTAAGGAGCAGTGTAGGTTGGACATGAGAAAGTACTCTTTCTCACAGAGAGTAATAAACGAATGGAACAAACTGCCAAATGATTGTGTTAATGGTAGTAGTGTGAATGTGTTTAAAAATCGATTTGACAGATGTTTGATAAGGGCGGGCTACATATAGATGAGAAAATTGTTGGACTCTCGATAAGCCAATGGCTTCCTTGTCCACTTGCCATCTGGAACGTGTTGTTTGGGATGGCAATCTTGTTAAATCTAAATAACTCTGTTTCTCTTTCAATTTTTAATGATGTGTTACAGTACGTGTAACGTTGGAACGTTTTGCATCTGGAGATTTAAGTAAGAGCTAAGCGAAGTAGCTGATATTTTTAATATTGACAAATACAACAATATAAGCAACATTTCAATGTAATCCCTGTTAGTAGCCGGGATTCCCCTAATCGTGTTACTTTAACATGGGTGATCCATGGCAGCCTCATGTCAAAATTCCACATAAAGCTAGAACAAGATGGCGGGGGAGGAAAAGATGTATGCACAAAAAACAGGGACTCAGTGTAAGTAACGTAGCATATTTTGGCCTTCAGACTTATGAAATTTGCAGTAGCTCGTTCACACGAGCAATCAATGAAATTAATACACCCTCGAGGGGCTGCGAGGATTGGTGTGGTTACAGGTAAGCCAGCAGTTGGTTTAGCTAGGCCAGCAGTCAGTTTAATTAGGCCACCAGTCAGTGCAGTTAATCCAGCAATCCATGTAGTTAGGCCAGCAGTCGGTTTAGTTAGGTTAGCAGTCAGTTTATTTGGGCCACCAGTCAGTGTAGTTGGTCCAGCAATCCATGTTTAGTTAGGCCAACAGTCAGTTTAGGGGTAGGTTTAGTTAGAAAATGGGTTATGCCCGGTCTTTACAAAGTTATGACCAGATCAATTTCTGCTCCACAGGTGCAACAAGCCAATGGTTCCAAGCAACCTGGCAGCTCGGCAACCATCTCATGGCACAATTCTTCCATCGATTAATTCCTTTTCTTAATGTTACTTAAATTTTTGCACAACTGAATTGCAAGCGTTGATTTCATCGTCATTAACTTTTATTACTTCAATTTTTGTTTAACTGGATTGTGCCATTGCATGTGTAGGATTTCTTGTTGTCTATCTTTAATTCAGATTCATTAACTTTTATTGATAATGTATGCCTAATGTATTTGTAGACATTACACCAGGCCACCTGGAGGACCACCGCGAAGAGCAACAAAACAAACGGCTCTTTTCAGAGCCCCAGCTCTTATAGAAGAGTTTGCTACATATTGTTAGAATATGTGCATTCTGATAGTCCGATATAATTCAGACGCGCAACAAGTTATGTACGTTATATAAGGACATGCGCAGTCGAGGAGTTGCGACATCACCACCACGCCACGCTGGTTAATAAATTTGAGTTCTCTGATCATAAAGTGTTGATCTAGTACAAGAATCAAAACATGGTGTCAGACAGTTCGTAGGACGGGTGAATGTCGAACTCGGTAGCACCAGGGAAGCAGGTGAGAACACTCTAGAAGTTGCCTGTGTGAGCAAAATGGAGAAGTATATGATCCCTGAACAACTTCCCTCGACGGGCAATTTGCCGGAGCGATGGACTCGCTTCAAAAAGCAGTTTAAACAGTTCCTCGATGCGAGCGAGAAGTCAGAGGCATCGGATAAAGCAAAAATAGCTATGTTATTGCGCACAATTGGCGATAAGGGTAACGACATCTTTGACAATTTCTCGTTCGAGGTGGATGCGCAGCCAACGTTTGTTGACGTCTTGGAAAAATTCGACCAGTTTTGCAAACCGCGTGTAAGCGTGTTCACAGCAAGGCACCAATTTTTAACTATGAAACAGAATACTCGGTCTATCGATGAGTTTCTGACGGCATTAAAGAAGAAAGTTCGAGAGTGCACGTTTGGAGACTTGACCGACGATATGGTGTTGCATGCATTGACGCTGGGACTCGATCAGGAAAGGACGAGGCGAAGGTTATTTGAAACGGAAAATCTCACTTTGGATAAAGCTATCGGAATGTGTCGATTAGCTGAAGACACAGAAGTTGAGATGAAAAAGTTACACTTGAACGAAGAGGTTAGCGCACTGTATAGGCAGAAGCCAAAGAATCGTACAAAGGTCACGAGGGGCCACACACCGCGAAAAAACGAGAATTACGTTCACGAAAAGGCTGGACGTATAAGCGGCGAGAATTACATTCACGAAAAGGCTTGTCGTCGATGTGGCACTTCCCACCTTGCGAAGCAATGTCCGGCTTGGGGTAAGGAATGTTACGCCTGCAAAAAGAAGAACCACTTCTCAAAGTTTTGCAGAACAAATCAAGTCCATCTAATTGGGGAAGACAGCGATTCAGACATCCTCCATATCAAAGTTGATAATATCGAGAACAAGCTGTTAGCTACTGTCAACGTTCTGACAGAGGGGCAGGTGTCCAAGCAAATTACTTGTCAACTAGACACTGCAGCCACTTGCAATGTGCTTAGTGTCAAGGATTACCACAAACTAGGTAATCCACCTCTGAAGCCAAGTCATGCCAGGCTGACAATGTATGAGGGCACCGTGGTTAGGTCCAAAGGTCGCTGCCAGCTGGAAGTATGCGATGACAAACGCAACGTACCCCTGATGTTTGAGGTGGTACAAACCAAACATTGCTCACTACTGTCACTGGATACATGCCTACATCTCAATTTGCTATCAGTGAACGAGCATGTTCATTTGGTGAACACTCGTCAGTACAGAAATGTGGATGCAATGCTGGAGGAATACACAGACGTATTCTCTGGACTAGGGTGTCTGCCAGGAGAATATGACATAGTGGTGGACAACAGTGTCAAGCCAGTGCAGAACAGACCGCGCAAAGTGGCATATGCCCTCAAAGACGATCTGCAGAAGAAGATCACAGCTCTTGAGGAGCAGAAGGTGATTGCCAAAGTGGATATTCCAACACCGTGGATATCCAACTGCTTAGCAATTCGCAAATCAAATGGCACGGTGCGGGTATGCATAGATCCGACCGATCTCAACAAAGCCATCCAGCGAAACCATTTCCCATTACCCACCATAGAGGAAGTTTTGCCTAAACTGAAGGACGCAAGGATCTTTTCCCTAGTGGATGGCAAAGATGGTTTCCTACAAGTGAAGTTAACGAATGAGAGTACCTATCTGACCACGTTCTGGACCCCGTTTGGAAAGTATAGGTGGCTCCGAATGGCATTTGGTCTCACGTCCAGTCCCGAAGAATTTCAGCGTCGTCTCCAACTCGCCTTAGATGGACTAGATGAGATCTTCATTGTAGCAGACGATATCTTGATCATTGGTCGAGGTGAGACAGACGAGGAAGCGCGACGTGATCATGACGAAAACTTGGCCCGGTTACTTCAACGAGCAAGGGAACAAAACCTCAAATTAAACAAGGCCAAGATGAGGCTTCACTTGACTGAAATCAAGTACATCGGACACGTTCTGTCGCCAGAAGGAGTAAAAGCGGATCCTGAGAAGGTGTCAGACATCTCAAGCATGGCCACTCCAGCCGATAGTGACCAAGTGCGGAGATTCCTGGGCTTCACCAATTATCTGGCCAAGTTCTTGCCCAATCTCTCCACTATCAGCGAGCCGCTCAGACGTCTAATCCAGAAGGATGTTGAGTTCCAATGGGGACAGACCCAAGAAGATGCGTTCCGGAAAATCAAGGAGGTTGCAACATCAGAACAGTCACTCGCGTATTACGATGTGAAGAAGCCGATTGTACTGCAGTGTGATGCGAGTACGCAAGGGCTAGGCGCGAGTCTGATGCAAGACGGAAAACCTGTGGCGTATGTCTCACGATCATTGACAAAGTGTGAACAGAAGTACGCACCCATCGAGCTAGAATGCCTAGCCATTGTGTTCGCGTGTCGTAAATTCGATCAATATATCTATGGTCACGCAGAGGTTTACGATACACAGCGACCACAAACCTCTCGAAGCCATATTTCGTAAGGCGTTGCTCGAGGCTCCTAAACGCTTACAACGGATGATGCTCGCAGTACAGAGGTACAACGTGAAAGTGGAGTACAAGCCAGGCACGGAACAGCTGGTTGCAGACATGTTGTCACGTGCCCCATCATCCCGTCAACCAGTGAACGAGATGTCGACTGAACAGATTTTCCAGTGTGCAATCCAAGATGAACTGGCGGAAGAGATCGACTCGGTCGACCCACAAATGTATGTCAACGTCAGCGAGGCAAGAATCGCAAAAATCCGTTAAGCGACAGCTGCGGAGGACACATTGCAGAAAGTGATGACAACGGTTAGGTCAGGATGGCCAGAGAACAGACGAATGCTGTTGCCAGAACTGAAACCTTATTGGACAATACGAGAAGAAATAGCAGCGAATGATGGTATTCTGTACAAAGGACAGAGAATGGTCATTCCGAAATCTTGTCAGAAAGATATGCTGGAACGACTTCACAGCAGCCATCAGGGAATCGAAGCAACTCTCCGACGAGCAAGAGATAGCATCTATTGGCCGGGAATGACAAACGACATCAAGCAGATGATCAATAGCTGTCAAGCATGTTCGAAAGAAAAGCCATCACAACAGAAAGAGACGCTACGAAGTCACGACCTTCTCTCGAAGCCATGGGCAAAGGTTGGGATAGACTTGTTCACGTATGCCAATGCCACTTACCTCATCATGGTAGACTACTATTCAGATTTCTTCGAGTTCACAAAACTTGTCGATCAGAGAGCGGAAACGACCATACAAGCATGCAAAGAGCAGTTTGCACGTTATGGTGTACCACAAATTGTGCAATCAGATGGCGGACCTCAATTCATCAGTGCGGAATTCCAAGCGTTTGCAAACAACTGGGAATTCAAACACTCCATGTCATCGCCGTATCATTCGCAATCGAATGGAAAAGCAGAATCGGCAGTCAAGATTGTGAAGAATTTTCTGAAGAAATCGGACGACCCTTTGAGAGCGGTGTTGGAGTGGAGAAACACGCCAACGTCTCAAATCAATTGCAGTCCAGTGCAACGGCTAATGCAAAGACTCACGCGGGCGTCTGTACCTCAAGCGGAGCAGTTGATGAAACCCGTGGTACTAACGGCACGTCAAATCCTCAGACGCAAGGTGAAGAAGCAGAAAATGTCACAACAATACTACGATCGAAATGCTCGTGACTTGTCGCCGTTACGAAGAGGAACACCTGTCTTCGTGCAGTCATTGAAGAAATATGATGCAAGTAAATGGGCACAAGGGATGGTCGCGGACCAATGCAGTAACCGATCGTACAACGTCGAAATCGAAGGTAGACTACTTCGACGCAATCGACGTTATCTGAGGATAGACCACACCATACGACCTACTCCGTCAACTTCGACTGAGCAAGAAGGCCACAGAGATGGGATTCACAGTCGAGATACTCACATAATACCCACAGACGAGAACACAGATTCGCGGGAATTGGAATCATGTGAAATGCCAGCTGTCATCAGTACTCCGAGACCTGAGCCCGTACTGACGTCTCCTGTGAAAACCAACAGCCCAGTGAAAACTCGTTCAGGCAGACTAATCAAGAAACCATTGCGTTTTCGCTAAAAAGACTGAGTGAAGTTCGGACTCACGATAAATCGTGATAGTGTTATGTGTTAAGAAGACTTAGTAAAGTTCAGACATTTACATATTATAATTTTGGCAGACGGATTCAGTGCTAGCCAGTTATTGTGTTAATTAGAGTAGTCTATTGAACATACGTCTTTGGACTTTAATTATTAGCTTGACTCGGTGGTAAAGACCGCAGTCATAGGAGGATCAAGTGCTAGTAACCTCTGATCCTAACGTGAGCTTTACTTTATTTGTTTCAAAGTATTTAGTTTAAAAAGGGAGATGTTAGAATATGTGCATTCTGATAGTCCGATATAATTCAGACGCGCAACAAGTTATGTACGTTATATAAGGACATGCGCAGTCGAGGAGTTGCGACATCACCACCACGCCACGCTGGTTAATAAATTTGAGTTCTCTGATCATAAAGTGTTGATCTAGTACAAGAATCAAAACACATATCATGTGATATTGTCAATGTTATGTTGCCAGCATGTTTTCAGATGTAACTTATGAACTGTATTTGGAAAATAAATTAATATTATTCAATATATATATATATATATATATATATATATATATATATATATATATATATATATATATATTTATATATATATATATAAATATATATATACGTGTCTGCTATGTCTGTAATGTTTCAATAACCTTACATTTTTTTGTGTGCAATTGCTTGTGAACCCGGTGGTATGGCTTCTGATTTCCCTTGTGGCATGACAATTGATTTATTGAGACAGATTGTGATGTGGGGCGCTAGGGTCGTGTGGTAGAGCTGCTGTTTTGAAACTTGGGCAATTTCGTTTACCCCACTTTGCTCCGTGTCTTTCGGAAGAGACAATAACGCCGTTGGTCCTTGATATCTGGTGTCTATGCCAGGAGAAATAAAAAATCTCACACAAGTAAATGGAAAAAACCTGTCGTGGACTCAATCCGCCTCAAAGAGCTGGTGATCACGAACTCAAAACTCACTATTCTACCTCCCAGTTTAGTTGTGATCGGTTGTAAAGGGAGTATCTCATCAAGTATCAAACAAGGTATGTTTTGTTTCGATCAGTTCCGTTACTTCGGTTGGCAGAAATTGTCCTAATAGACTCTGTGAGCCCCGGTGGAAGAACCATGAGCGTATGTGTGTGTATGCATGTATGTATGTATGTATGTATGTATGTATGTCTTTATGTATATGTGTATGTATGTATGTATGTATGTCTTTATGTATGTATGTATCGCAGTTTGATTCTGAATGATATCAACAAGTTTGCTTGAAACAACTTCGGCATATAATTTAATACTTATAGGATACATAGTACAAGAAGACGCCCGAAGATTAGCGGCCATGGCGTCGACCGTGACATACACAATACCCGTCTTGCAACACGAGCAATCCGAATGAAGTTGTTTGTACGCCCTTCTCCCGAGAGAGGCGACGTGTTCACTTAAACATAGCTGCCTCACAAATAAATAACTCATCGAGACATTGTCCCATGTGTCGATTTAAAAAGCGTTGTCGTATGTCAACGTCATCTCCCCTTGTCACGTGTACTGCCGTCATTTGGTCGATCGATGCAGTTGAAATAAATGC
>BSQZ01000092.1:705000-717500 GCA_033239005.1 Lamellibrachia satsuma
ACTGTCCGTTCACGATTTATCAGCGCCGCATCAACTGTTTTATGTTGTGTGACGTGCCATTCATCAGGAGTATGGTTATGCGCTGGATGATGTATTACTTTGTTGCTTTTGGTTTGGCTCGGTTTCCGTGAGGCGTCTCTCTAGTTTGTTGGGGCATAATTGTGTAATATATGCTCCGCGCCAGTGTATACGAATCTATTTAGCATAGTCAATTTGATCAATTTCGATATATCACCACAATTGAAGTAATCATGAGATACCATGTGCGTTTGTAACTTACAAAAATGTACGCAAGTAAGTATATGGTAACAGCATAATAAGTATACAGGTCAGAGGTCAACTTCCTGCTGTACTTCTGTTCACAATCTTTCCAACACACTGTTGTTTAATTATACCTTAATTCCACTTGTTGAATATGACGTTGTATTCTATTATTATTATAATGGAATTTGAACTGTTTGTTGGAAATAAATTATTGATTGATTGATTGATTGCGGGAAGTTTCTATCGGAAAACAACTTGATGACAACATTTAGAACCCGCTGATGTTGCCTAGTTGAAAGACATCACCTACATGTGAAATAGCGCTCTCGTCGCCCACGGATTCAAACATTACATGTCTGGTTAGCTTCCCACGTTTGGATTACTTCACAAATCATACGAGACAACCATGCAACGAAAATATTGGTCCACGGACAACCATGCAACGAAAATATTGGTCCACGGGGCACTTCAATCAAAACTGGAGTTACTGGAAAAAAGGTGTTGAAACATTTGCAGAAACAAGTGTGTCTGGGGTATTAGTTACTGTGCAATGCATTTAGAGCAACACCCGGAGTTCAAACCCGCTGTTTCTAGTCGTAAACCGACAAGGCCGACATTCCGACCTCGTCTATTTTAGGGGTACATCCAAACTGAAAACGAATGCTGCAATTGTAGAAGTGATCAACATGAAATTGAGATTTTATGATCATATGATGAGACGAGAAGATAATTATATCATAAAAGTGGTCCTAAACACGAAGAAGAGGGAAAGAGACCGAGACGAAGGCCCATGTTACGGTGGATCAATAACATCAGCAGCCACCTGGAAGAAAAGAACATCAGTCTCAAAATTGTATTAAAACTGTGCAGCACATATCGGACCCAAACTACCACTGATAATTATGAGAAACAAAAAAGCGCGTAAACAAGACTACTCGTGGAGGCGTCGGTTCAACGCGTCGGAATGATTACCACCAAATCACGTAGTGTCAGGTGAAAGGAGATGCCATTAATCGAACTTTAAAGTGTAGCGTCACCGGAACACGTTTCTACATCAGGACGAATGAACAGCGACAATTAACTGAAAGCGTAGCTGTGACCAAGAGTAATTGTTGATAAATTTGTCAACTGAGAGACATCATAACAACACCTATTCAAATCACTTCCCGTCCTGTCAATGGGGACTCGCTATCGTTCAAATCACTTCCCGTCCTGTCAATGGGGACTCGCTATCGTTCAAATCACTTCCCGTCCTGTCAATGGGGACTCGCTATCGTTCAAATCACTTCCCGTCCTGTCAATGGGGACTCGCTATCGTTCAAATTACTTCCCGTCCTGTCAATGGGGACTCGCTATCGGCATCGCAACTGGCCCCATACCCCCGCGGGATGTGCTAAGAATCTTTGATCTTCGAGCTGCATCTAGCGTACACCGTCGCATCGTCGCACATACAAGCTTCCTGGCGGCTGGTCGCCGTCACGCTTGAGCAGCGTTCCGCGTGACTGCTCAATAGTTCGATACCATCTCCATCACGTCCGCTCTTCAGTTTCTCTTTAGTTACTATGACCTATCAACGTCACTCAAATCTATTTAGGACACTGTACACGGCCCTCTAATATATTTAGCGCAGGCCGGGACCCTTCCAATTTCATTTTCGAATACGGATTTTTTAATACGTCATAAAATGTAATGTTTATTTATTGCGCGAGCCGAATGTAGGCGCCTACTTCTGGCACGGGGATACTTTCAGTCCGTAACATTACGCGAGCCGAATGTAGGCGCCTACTTCTGGCACGGGGATACTTTCAGTCCGTAACACTACGCGAGCCGAATGTAGGCGCCTACGTCTGGCACGGGGATACTTTCAGCCCGTAACATTACGCGAGCCGAATGTAGGCGCCTACTTCTGGCACGGGGATACTTTCAGCCCGTAACATTAAGCGAGCCGAATGTAGGCGCCTACTTCTGGCACGGGGATACTTTCAGCCCGTAACATTACGCGAGCCGAATGTAGGCGCCTATTTCTGGCACGGGGATACTTTCAGCCCGTAACATTACGCGAGCCGAATGTAGGCGCCTATTTCTGGCACGGGGATACTTTCAGTCCGTAACATTACGCGAGCCGAATGTAGGCGCCTACTTCTGGCACGGGGATACTTTCAGCCCGCTACACTGGAATCTCTCGACTGAGAGCCGGACGTTCTAACCGCAACGCTACTGCGTTTTCTTTTGGAAACAGACGATTGAAGGATGGGGCTGCCGATGCCACTGAAGTCACGTTGTTAATGTGTCAGACGTCTAGACGATTAGATATTTGTAGCTTAAAACAGTCGTCTTGAAATTGAGAGGGTTTACGTTGCATAACTACAGTGTACGAACTGTTGAAGTTACTCGTGTTCTAGTATTTTGCAATTTTTAAACATGCAGTAGTTGCATTATTGCAACTAATGTATTGTTGTTGTTGCAATAACAATTGTATTGGGCATATTTACAAAATAATCACATAATTTTTTTCCTGTTAATTCAACAAAATGTTTCAGAATTGATTACATGTTTCCGCGGCTTTAACAAGATTAGCCATCCAAGCTAAAGGCCCAGATGGCAAGTGGACAAGGAAGTCATTGGCTTATCGAGAGTCCAACAATGTTCATCTACTTATAACCCGCCCTCCTGAGATATGTGTCAACCTTGTTTTTAAACATATTCACGCTGCTAGCAGTTACACAGTCCGTAGACAATTTGTTCCATTCATTTGTTGTACTTCGTGAGAACGAGTACTACTTGATATCCAATCTGCACTGACCCTTTACTAATTTTACCTCATGTCCTTTAGTTCTACTATCTCTCTTGAGAGAGAAAAACATATTTCTATCAATATTTTCGTACCCATTCAATATCTTAAAAACTTCAATCTGATCTCGTCTTAACCTTTTGTCTCTATAGTTGTTAAACCACATTCTTTCAGGCGTTCTTCATAACTAAGGTCTCAGTTCTGGAATAATTTCAGTTGCTCTCCTCTGTATGTGTTCAAGCGTATCTATATCCTTCTTACGATATGGTCTCCATGCTTGTATACAGTATTCTAAATGAGGTCTAACTTACAGAGGTATAATTAGCTTTTTCCTTGTATGTTACGTTTCTCCTAATCAACCCAAGCAGTTGATTACCTGTTGAAGCTGCACTACCACAGTGCTCTGAAACTTTCATATCAGCACTTATTGTTATTCCTAAGTACTTCTCTTACAATAGTACAAAGAAAAGTATCTCCCATAGTTTATATGTAGTAGGCATTTACACTTCAAAAATTGAATAACATCTGTAATTTTTCAGATCATTTAACTAATCTGTCTAGATCATTTTGTAAATATTGTTTATCACCATCAGTGTTATCCTTTCTAAACACTTTTGTGTCATCCGCAAATTTCACTACGTTGCTTGTTATACTGTCGTCCAACTCATTGGTATATATTAAGAATAATAAAGGTCCTAATACTGATTCTTGTGGTACCCCACTGAAAACTGGTTTCCAGTTTGAAACTTCTCCATCTACTACAACACACTGTCTTCTGTCAGTCAGCCATTGTTCTAACCGGTCCATCATGCCATCCCCGATACCATGGATTTTTAATTTAAGTAGTAATCTTTGATGTGGCATTTTGTTGAAAGCTTTCTGAAAATCTAAGTAGATAATATCTACTGGCGATCACTCTAAATTATTTCTTCCCAAAACATAATATATTTGTTAAGCATGACCTCGGTTTTAGGTATAAATTTTGAGTTGAAATTAATAATTTATGCCTAACCAGGAAGTCCACCATATGGTCTATCATTAACCTTTCTAATTATTTACAAATCGCTGACGTTAAACTCACTGGTCTGTAATTCTCTGACTTTTTTTCTCGAACTCTTTTTAAATAATGGTATGATGTTTGCTTCTTTCCATTCAAAAGGAACAACTCCCTCTTTTAATGGCAAGTTGAACAGAACAGTTTAGCATTACAATTCATTATATATGTCGTTAGTACCTCCTTGCAATCTCTCTAGCCACTTTGAATCCACCATCTGTCCAATGATTTATGTTATCAGTACATCCCATTTTCTTCTAAATCTTTTTCCAGGTAGTTCTCCTTCTATGGTACTAAGTACCATACTATCTTATCTTCTTTTCCAGTAAGAGTACTTAGTCAGATTTCATCTCTTAATTAAACATAACATATCTTCTTCTTCCTTACTTTATATCTAACCCATATGTTAACCTTTTGTTGTGTCCAGCTGATCCTACAAACATGAATTTACAGAAATGTTACAGATGGTAACATGAGGCCCTGTAGCTCGGAGGTGAGAGCGTCGGACTGTTAGTCGGGAGGACCGCGGTTCGTGTCGAACTGTAGCTCGGAGGTGAGAGCGTCGGACTGTCAGTCGGGAGGACCGCGGTTCGTGTCGAACTGTAGCTCGGAGGTGAGAGCGTCGGACTGTCAGTTGGGAGGACCGCGGTTCGTGTCGAACTGTAGCTCGGAGGTGAGAGCGTCGGACTGTTAGTCGGGAGGACCGCGGTTCGAGTCGAACTGCTGCCGTTTCGAAACTTGGCTAATTTATTTCATCCCCCTTCGTCTGTGTCTTTCGGAAGAGACAATAGAAGCCGTTGGTCACTTCTTTCTGGTGACTACGCTAGAGGAAGTAAAAGATCCCACAAAAGGAAATGCAAACAACCTGTAGAGGACTCACATAGCCAATGGTCTCGGTCAAGAAAACCCCTACGGGCGCTGCATTAACTGCTGCCAAAACACTTGCCCTGAAACTGGAGTAAGCGCCCAGAGCACCTTGTCTAGGCTGACACCGACATTGTATGTCTCTGGAAACAGGACTCCAGATCTTCAAACTTGTACTTCCGAAATAACGTGAGCGGATCTAGGTTTGTTGGAAGTCTCGGTCAGTCGTAGTCATATGTCGATGTACTTAAGAACCGGGGATGGAGGACGACGACACGTGTCGTTCTACATGCAGAAGGGTTAATGTTATCCGGCTGCTAATACGTCAGTCTTTACATTGACACTAGTTCCGATGTAGGCCTCTATTGTCATATACCGTAATATTTGCCACGGACACAGGGGGTCTAAATCGCCCTCCGTGGCCTAAGGGAGTTTTGAGGCCCACAAGTCCTCCCTGGATCCGCTGAACAGGTATTGAATAAATAATGATGGTTATTTTATTAGATACACATATAACATAAATAAATGGTGATTTAGCAAATATGCACAATTATATGAAATCTCAATTATTTTCTAAATTGCCTCAATTTGTCATTTTCATGTCACTACCACAAACATATTCCTCCATCTAGATTTTAAAAGCTAGGTCATCATTATTAATTCCTCAGATTTGATAATCAACAATCAGACTACAAAGAGACACCCATCAACAACGTCGTACAACTACAAATTACTACAGCTTAATAATTTACACTACACGTCAATTAATCTGAATTGTATTTCAGGCACGTTAGACGTGTGAAGTAATGTCTCCGACGGACATGTTAAAAATGACCTTCACTTATCTGATCGCAACTGATCGGTTGCATCCATGTCATTGCTATATTGGTCCAGCGATTTGCTGATTTTTGTATTCCGCTGCGTCAAACTTGATACCATCGTTCCATTAGTCCTGATGACTAGATACTATGATTGCTTTGATTTGCATATTTTGGAGGCTGAACAACTGTAGAAAAGTATATTTATTTGCGGACGAGTCACGTTTCAATGAAATGTAACGATGCAATAGTTTATCTTTGCCGTGTCTTGTATTTGTGTTTTACAGTTTTATAAAAAAAAACAATTGTTTGTAATGTCACTAGCTTTAGGTGGAAACATAAAATAAAACGAATCTACTAATTCTATTACATAAAAGTGAACGTATAAAGACTCGTCAAGTCAGATATTTTGATTTAATCACCACACATGATCTGCGGACGATCATGCACATTGTCTACATGTTGTCAGTAAACCACTATCTTTCTTCTTTAGTATTATTGGGGACCGGATTGTCGGCTATTATCCTACAGTAAGTGAGTGTTCAAGTGGAGATCACCAGCTCTCTCAGTCCACTGACAGGTTACACATGCCCCTTGGGTGGAATATGTTTTTAATTTCCCCTGGCATGGACACCCTTTATGATGGACAAACGGCGTTTACAGTCTCTACAAAAAGACATATGAAGCACTGCATCGTTTTAGGCAGGTACCATGACAAATTCCCACTATTACATCGCGATTAGTCGTAATGCGCTCACGACATTGATGGTAATTCGCGAACGAACCTAATACATCTCGATTTCCATCACATAATGCATTCACGTAGAGTGACTCATTTGTCGGATGTTGCACGATCAATTATGTGTGTACTGTGGTGGCTCGTGAATGACAAACGGTTATTGAAGGCTTGCGCATGCATGCTCGCACACATACTTGTAATGTGTGATATATGTAGGCAGATAAAATAACTAGTTGGTTTGAAGGATACCTGTTCCGGTACATATGTGAATATACTATTCTGCGTATGTATATGTGTATATCTGTGCATATGGAACACACCAAGAAAACAGAACTTCTTATGGAATCATTCGAGCTGCAATAGGTGGCATAACTTCGAATGTGTTTCAGTAAGTAAAGTGTTGTGTATCAACTGAGGCAGTGTACACATGCTGATGGCAGTTACCTCAAAGACATAATCTTTTACAAGCACGGCCTAACTATTAAAACAACGTTGCGTCATCCTTTCCTACTGTTGTAAACTTCTAGTTTAAACATTCTTTAAACTAGAAGTGCAGGGGGTTACCTAGAGGTGTCTCAAGCAGAACAAGAGGCCACTAGCACAGATAAACCAATATCAAATCATCTGAAAAACATCTCTGAAAAAGGTTATAGATACGTATGTTTAAATGCAAGGAGCATAGTAAATAAGAAAAACGAATTAAACATTATGGTAGAAGATATTGACGCTCACATAATTGGTATAACTGAATCATGGGCCAACATAGATATAACAGATGCTGAATTAGGACTGACAGGATACGTAATGTTTAGGAAAGATCGAATAGGAAGAAGGGGCGGGGGAGTTATTTTATATGTTAAAGAATCTATTCAGGCTTATGAAATAAAACTAGAAAGGGAAGCAGATTGCGATGAAGCTGTTTGGTGCAAAATTGTTTCAGGAAATTCAAAATTAACTATTTGATTAGTTTACCGAAGTCCAAACATAAACGAAGAGGACAACACAAAAATAAAAAACGCTATAAAGGAAGTTATTAAAGGGGAATGTATCATAATGGGAGATTTTAACCATGGACACATACAATGGAATTCTCTAGAGAGCACAGGGATTGAGGATCAACAATTTCTATGTTTAATCCAGGATAGCTTTCTTACTCAGCACGTACTAGAACCAACCAGGGGAGAAAATGTATTAGATATAGTTTTGTCATCACAAAAAGAATTAGTGGACAATGTAAAAATATTTGAACCATTGGGTAATAGTGACCATAATCAAATACATTTTGACATCAATGTAAAATCAGAAAGTAAAAATAAGAAAACGTACAAGAGAAACTTCCACAAAGGTAACTACAAAGATATGAGAAAATACTTAGCACAGCTAGATTGGAATAACATGCTGATGAATAAGACCGCAAAAGAGGCTATTAAAAAAATAATGCTAAAACAAACTATGTGGAGGGTTTATAGGCGTACCAGAAAGGAAGAAGACTATGCAAAATACAAAGAGGCACTTAATGCAGCTACAACTGAAATCAGACAATCTAAAAGAAGCTATGAGCAAAAACTGGCATGTAACATAAAAACTGACAGCAAGAGTTTTTATGCATATGTCAGGAGTAAACAAAACGTACAAGACAAGGTTGGACCTCTAGAAGACAGTGCTGGAAATATAATATCACAGGGGTTTTTAATGGCGGAAGACCTAAATGGTTACTTCAGTTCAGTGTTTACCAAAGAAGATATTAGTTCATTACCAGTTGCTGATGCTAAATTTCAGGGGGCTAAATCTGAATATTTAGGACCGTTAGTTGTAACTCCAGAATTGGTAGCTAAGAAAATAAAGGCAATGAAGGATAACAAATCACCGGGAGTGGATGGGATTCCTCAAAAATTACTAATGGAAACAGTAGATCAAATCAGTATACCACTTGCAAGAGTATTCAACTTGTCATTAAAAGAGGGAGTTGTTCCGTTTGAATGGAAAGAAGCAAACATCATACCATTATTTAAAAAGGGTTCGAGAAATAAGTCAGAGAATTACAGACCAGTGAGTTTAACGTCAGTGATTTGTAAATTATTAGAAAGGTTAATTAAAGACCATATGGTGGACTTCCTCGTTAAGCATAAATTATTAAATTCATCTCAACATGGATTCCTTAAAGCGAGGTCATGCTTAACAAATATGTTATGTTTTTTGGAAGAAATCGCTAAGTAGATAGACGTGGGATCGCCAGTAGATATTATCTACTTAGATTTCCAGAAAGCTTTTGACAAAGTGCCACATCAAAGATTGCTACTTAAATTAAAAGCCCATGGTATCGGGGATAGCATAACTGACTGGATAGAACAATGGCTGATCATGGAGAAGTTTCAAATTGGAAATCGGTTTTGAGTGGGGTACCTCAAGGATCAGTATTAGGACCTATATTATTCTTAATTTATATCAATGACTTGGACGACAGTATAACAAGTAACGTACTGAAATTTGCGGATGACACAAAACTGTTTAGAAACGTTAATACTGATGGTGATAAACAGCATTTACAAAAC
This sequence comes from Lamellibrachia satsuma, assembly GCA_033239005.1. Lineage (NCBI taxonomy): Eukaryota > Metazoa > Annelida > Polychaeta > Sabellida > Siboglinidae > Lamellibrachia > Lamellibrachia satsuma. The sequence continues at coordinate 714,083 of BSQZ01000092.1, forward strand.
GATCTAGACAGATTAGTGAAATGGTCTGAGAAATGGCAGATGCTGTTCAATTTTGGGAAATGTAAATGCTTACATACAGGACATGGGAACTTGAATGTAAACTATAAAATGGGAGATACTGTTCTGGGTACACTGTAAAAGAAAAGGACTTAGGAGTTACAATAAGCGCTGATATGAAAGTTTCAGAGCAGTGTGGTATTGCAGCTTCAAAGGGTAATCAAATTCTTGGATTGATTAGAAGAAACATAACATACAAGGGAAAAAAGTTAATTATACCTCTTTATAAAGCAATAGTTAGACCTCATTTAGAATACTGTATACAAGCATGGAGACCATATCGTAAGAAGGATATAGATACGCTTGAACGCATACAAATGAGAGCAACTAAAATGTTCCAGAACTTAGAGACCTTAGTTATGAAGAACGCCTGAAAGAATGTGGTTTAACAACTCTAGAGACAAGGAGGTTAAGAGGAGATCAGATTGAAGTTTTTAAGATATTGAATGGGTATGAAAATATTGATAGAAATATGTTTTTCTCACTCAAGAAGGATAGCAGAACTAGAGGACATGAGGTAAAATTAGTAAAGGATAAATGTAGATTGGACATCAGGAAGCACTCGTTCTCAGAGAGGACAATAAATGAATGGAACAAATTGTCTATAGATTGTGTAACTGCTAGCAGCGTGAATATGTTTAAAAACAAGGTTGACACATATCTCAGGAGGGCGGGTTATAAGTAGATGAACATTGTTGAACTCTCGAGAACTGGAAGTCAGGGCCATATGAGTGATTGTACTAAGTTGTGAAAAGAATAAAAACAACTAAAACAAAATTGACTTCGCCAAACTCACTAAACCAGTAACAAGACGAACACAGTGGAACATTATGATGATGGTCACCAGTCGTCCTTGGGTGGAAGCAGCAACAGACAGAAGATGGCGATATGTCGCAGCGAACCAAACTATGAACTAAATAATGACAACAACGTACAACAAGTGCAAAAAAGCTACTCTTCCACTGATCAAGAACACGAACGATATGGCGATCCGACACGTGTGTATGCACGTCTACCGTCAACAACTGAAGCAAACCTCAAACGCCTAATTGCATCATAGCATAGTAAAACAATGGAAAACCTGGGCTATGGACCACAAAAGGCGTTGCTAAGCAACAGCGAATATAGGGCAGAAAGAGAAGAGGAGACATCTGGGTATGGGGCTGGGGTCATTCAACAAGATAACGATCAAAAGCAAAAAAGGAACAAGCAGCCATTGATTTTTCTGACTAGCACAGGTTGAACAATGCATAGTAAATCCATGCAATGTTTTCCCATTACTATCACTCTACTATCATTTATACAGTCAGCATATAATTTGTTGTCCTTTGCTAATACGAGTACTTTCTTGTATCCAATGTAATCAATCAACCCAGCCAATTAAGAGACAAAGACATAAACGAAAGCGTTGTGACGTTATATGCGTAGTGACGTCAAATGGCATTTATTACGAGTAAGACCAAATGTGTTCAAATGTATCAATTATTTAATGTTAAAAATGTTAAGCAATTGTCAGAACTTGCTAAATGTGTAAAGGTTATATTACTGTCGTTATTTCCTTATAGTTTTCTTATACAAATAATGTTGTGTGATTTATGCAGTTAGCATATAGTGTTTATTGTTTAAATGACTATGTGTACATTTCTGATTTTTAGGTTTGTGTGGTAGTTTCTTATACATAGAAATGGGTAGTTTGGAGACAATAAATAATTTGTAATTTGTGAAATGCTACCAACGAATGATGCCTCAATCATACCACGACATACATACATTACAAGTCAAGCCTCTGTGCACAATACCGACACTCAGTGATAATTAATGATTGATTATAACACCATTCAATGGTCTCACTGATTATGTTGACCGCTAACTTAGTCAATCACCTGGTTCGCTTCTTCAGAAACAAGCGGAGCTTCCCGCTAATTGACACAACACGACTATTCCCGCAGGATGGCACTGACGTCTGTCTCGCTAACGTGACTTCGATTTTCTGAAGTACACACTTTCTGGTAGCCATAATAGCTTTACTCCCAGTATGTTTACTGTCCACGACAAACGACGACACTTAAAATGATTGTCCGTATACGTGGTTTGATTTTAGCCAGATATGTTTGCGTTTTTCGTTGATAAACGTTGACCTAGAGACTACATCATGACTAGATGCGCTGATTAGTGACATCCTGTCTTCAAACCAAGCTTGGCGGCGTGCTTGCAGTGTCAGGTAGCATAAGGGATATATTCAAAATATTCGTATTTAAGATGACGCACGCACACACACTTGCTCGTACGCAAGCACGCACGCACGCACGCACGCACGCACGCACGCACGCACGCACGCACGCACGCACGCAGGTATGCGGGTATTTCATTTGTTAAGCGGCATCAGCGTCAGTTAAAACTACTTATAATCATATGCGCCGTTGTTGTAAAAATAATAATATTATTTCAATTAAAGTTACACAGTCTGTTCGTTTTTAGAGTAAAACCATATTATGTAATATAAGCTATAACTATTCTAACATTTTGACCGTCCGAATATGTTTAATTAACCACCATTATTACATATAATTTGACCGTTAATTGTCTATGAATATATACCTTGCCGTTCAGCATACCATGTAAATATGATATTCAGAGCGAAATATTCAAAAGAATGGAAGATATTCCAGGAAACAGTTAATTTCCGCCGGATATTATAACCATAGAGTAATATATACGTGACATGCCACGACCAATAAAAATCATTATGAATGGAGAGCATCTCCGAGACAATCACCACACATTCGCTGTAAGCCCAACACTGAAGTGTCTGGAGTATATTCCTCGTCACTTGAGAGTCGCTATGAGACCAAGGCAAAGGAGCCAGGAGTGCGTGAACCTTCAGTGCACACAGGCAATGGGTAATCAGGTTTGAGCTCGCTTCCCTCTTTATATTCATTGTAAGCCACGTATCTGCTGCGGCAGTTAAACGGTTTGTTGCACATGTGACATTCGCTAGACCGTTCCGTGATCCCTAAACATCTCTGATAAACGATGATAGGCGTTTACGAAATGCAAACGTGAATGTTTTGAGAAGTGGAGCTAACGTTTTTATGGTTGATCCTGTGCAAATTTGCAACGAGGGTCTACTTGATGCAGCAGAGATGTCCCAAAATTGGTATATATCAATTTATTTTGGCCAAATCCACGAAAAACACAGTGGCATTTTGGCCAAGGCGGCATCCAGTAGCTTCGTAAGACAACCATAACAGACAACCGAGACTACCACCATACGTGCCATGTTGTTCCTCTAAACGTAATACAACCACAACAGACAACCGAGACTACCACCATACGTGCCATGTTGTTCCTCTAAACGTAA
>BSQZ01000092.1:722500-727500 GCA_033239005.1 Lamellibrachia satsuma
GGAGGGAACTAGTGGACGTTGCCTGCAGGTATCCCGGCACTGTGCAGCAGCAGTACTTGCTAATGGTTCATAAGTGTCCATCGCATTATCTGCCCCCGCACGTACGACATATTCGAACCACTGGAGTGTGATCTCTCTTAGCTCACCTCTAATGCGCAACACATCCATCGCCTTTCATATGTCTTACTTACGTCTTCTCTCCATCATATATATATATATATATATATATATATATATCGCCGCAATCCATCTCAGCATTCTCATCTCTGTTTTCTCAAGTATCCTTTCTTCAAGACAGGTCTCATCACAGCATATGAAGCTCACCGATATATCGTTCAATTCCACTGCGTCCACATGTAGGTCATACTTATCCACGTTTAATTCATGGCTATCCACATTTCGTTCATGCTCACCCACGTTTAGTTCATGTCACCCACGTTTAGTTCATGCTCACCCACGTTTAGTTCATGCTCACCCATGTTTATTTCATGTCACCCACGTTTAGTTCATGTCACCCATGTTTATTTCATGTCACCCACGTTTAGTTCATGTCACCCACGTTTAGTTCATGCTCACCCACGTTTAATTCATGCTCACCAACGTTTAGTTCATGTCACCCACGTTTAGTTCATGCTCACCCACGTTTAGTTCATGTCACCCACGTTTAGTTCATGCTCACCCACGTTTAGTTCATGTCACCCACGTTTAGTTCATGCTCACCCACGTTTAGTTCATGCTCACCCATGTTTATTTCATGTCACCCACGTTTAGTTCATGTCACCCATGTTTATTTCATGTCACCCACGTTTAGTTCATGTCACCCATGTTTATTTCATGTCACCCACGTTTAGTTCATGCTCACCAATGTTTAGTTCATGTCACCCATGTTTATTTCATGTCACCCACGTTTAGTTCATGCTCACCCACGTTTATTTCATGTCACCCACGTTTAGTTCATGTCACCCATGTTTATTTCATGTCACCCATGTTTATTTCATGCCCACCAATGTTTAGTTCATGCCCACCAATGTTTAGTTCATGCCCACCCATGTTTAGTACATGGTCATCCGCGTTTAATAAATGGTTGCCCACGTTTAATTCGTAAACATCCCAGTTTAGTTCATGCCCTCCAATGTTTAGTTCATGCCCTCCAATGTTTAGTTCATGCCCACCCATATTTAGGTCATGTCCACCCATGTTTCGTGCATGCACACCCACGATACCACGAACTGTGTGTTTTCTATCTTCACACTCGGCGAGACACCCGAGCATAGCAGGACAAGTTCATCACGTGTATTCAGCCAAAACTACTATAGCACCAATTGCTTACATATAGTACTGGACAAACATAACTGGGACAGTGATTAATCTATCCAATATTGGACATTTGTTTCTAACTACAAGTTCCTTTTCACTATATTCTGAATAAACTTAAACCATTCTTAAACTGTAGCAAAGGAGGAAATTCGATGCATTTTTAAGTGTCTCGGTTATTTTTTCCACTACTATATCTAGCGGGAGTGACTATATCAACATACTCAAATCACAGCTTCTGTTGGAATCGCTATCGTGCTCTGAGGCTGCACATGTTACAGGTCAATAATACATATGCTACCTGGAGAATATTGAAGACGTTACACGTCACTCATCACCCACACAGGGGAATACCGCGGCGAACAGCTGCCTGGACACCCTTTATGTGTGTATCTCTCATACATGAATGTATGGATTCCGCGCTACCAACGCGGCAACGGCGGAAGCTGTAGGGCAACAATTAGTTCACACTGACACTGATGGGGACGTATGATACTGCAAGGGCAGCGCGAGCACCTGACGCTCCCACTGATTACTAGGCACTCTCTTTGTGTGCGTGTTCATCCTTCAAACAAGCAATACGTTCTACCTTTACGCACATTTTCTTGTCCGACAGACAAATGCTCGCTGTGAACCAGAACCTGTTCTGTTGTCAACCTTTTAGCTGATTCGGGAAGAGTTGAAGGACATGGTGTGTGTTTGTGACCTATGGCAGCCACGGGAGGTTCTCATGTTTGCCATTACCCCAGTTCAACAGGCAATTCGACGAAATATCCAAAATATCAATCCACAATTTATAATTGAATGACCTGTAATTTCATCAATTCCCAATGATAAAAACGAGAACTGAACAATACTTAACGGGATTGCCACCCAAGGCAAAGTCCCAGATGGCAAGTGGATAAGGAAGCCATTGGCTTATCGAGAGTCCAACATTTATTCATCTATGTGTAAACCCCCTCCTGAAATATGTGACAACCTTGTTTTTAACATATTCACGCTGCTAGCAGTTACACAATCTGTAGATAACGTGTTCCATTCATTTATCGTCCTCTGTGAGAAATAGTACTTCCTGATATCCAATCGACACTGATCCTTTACTAATGTTACCTCATGTCCTCTCGTTCTACTATCGTTCTTGAGTGAGAAATAAATTCTATCAATATCTTCTTACCCTTTCAATATTTTAGAAACTACAGTTTGATATCTTCTTCACTTCCTTATTTCTAGGGTTGTCACACCACATTCCTTTAATCTTTCTTCATGGCTAAGTTATCTATTTTCTGGAATCATCTTAGTTGCAGTTCTCTGTATCCTTCTTATGATATGGACTGGATCCAAAGCTTCCTGTGTAACTGTACCCATGAAGTAGTTCTCGAAAGCAAAATGTCATTCATAGCTGCTGTCACCTCAGGCGTCGCACAGGACACAGTTCTTGGTCCCGTCCTCTTTCTTCGTTACATCAATGACCTCTTGGACCAAGTATCCTTCACAGCACGTCTATTTGCAGATGACTGACTCCTGTACCGGAACATCAACGCACCAGCTGACTCAGATACATTATAAGATTGCAGGTTGCAGAAGTGGGAAGCAGATTGGTTGATGGAGTTAAACCCAGACAAGTGCGAGATTATCAGAATCACCAACAGAAACAAGAAAAAAGTAGTCAGCTGCTACTCGATCCATGGGAAAGCTCTGAAGGAGGTCACTGGCGCCAAGTACCTTGGAGTAACCACCGACAGGAAATTAACGTAGAATGATCATATAACCTAACAAAGCCAACAACAACAGGTCTTTCTTCCAGCGCAACACCAGTAGCTGCCCCCCAAGCCATCAAATCGCGGTGCTACCAGACCTTCGTAAGGCCTATTGTGGAGAATGCGTCGACGGCATGGGACCCATCCACCGAAAAGTGCATCAAATTAGTTGAGAACGTCCAGAGAGAAACAGCCCGTTTCGTAATGAACGACTACCGGCGACGCAGCAGCGTACGGAACATTCTTGAGAGTTTGGAATGGAAATCACTAGAGCGAAGACGAGCTGATGCCAAGTTATTGGTGATGCTGTACCACATCAACCACAAACTGGTTGATGTGACAACGGAGTCACTCGCCGCCGCACCAGAACGCACCAGAGGCAGCGCTTATCGCTTCTACCAGACTTTCACCAGCGCCGTCAGACTATGGAATAAGAACACACAAGAATTAGTTAGCCAACCGTCAGTAGAAAGGTTTAAACAGTGCCTTCTCACCATGCCAACATAGAACAATTATATAGTCCTTATTATTATATCATTATCATATCAAATATTCTAACTACAGTGGCGCCACTCAGTATAATATTATCACCCTGCCACAACTTGATTAAAATATAAGCGATTGGTTGGCTTGGTAACACCATCGCGTACCACTTGTTACGTCATTGCATCTATGCACTGGACGATTAACGTAACTTGGAACAATCGCAGAAAACACGCATAGCGTTGCGAAGGATCTAAGATTCAGTGTTATTATAAGATTTAGTTTAATAATTAGCTGAATTTCGAAAAGACAAAAGTGACACCTTCCTGGGTCGTAGAATAACCCATGAGAGTCTGGTGTCGTGTTGCAAAACGTCTAGAAGGAGTAGCATAACATACATACATACGTACATACATACGTACATACGTACATACGTACACACGTACGTACATACATACCTGCATACATACATCCCTCCGCCAGCCGTTAATTTTTTTTAGTAAAGTTGTCGCGGTGGTGATATGCTGAGTGGCGTCGGTGTCGGTGAGAGTGGGTCCAGTCGTGATGTTGCAAAATCAGTCACCTGATTGCATATTGAATTTAACATTAAATCAATTGACGCATTAACCACTACAACCATAAGCTACGATACATGGTCGCTTACGTAAGACCACCGTTAGACAAATGTGATATTCAACGTTGATTTTGCAAAATAGATGTCGTTTATTAACACAGTATTTCATATCCCGGACATTGTCAACACATAGCTCACACTGCAACTCTTGTGTATTGGCGAAATGTCAGTTAGTTGGCGAGAAACGACATCCATTAGTACTGCTCTTGGTTGCACGATTCTCTATCCTGCGTATTTGCTGGATAGTCACATACGGACGTCACATATGCACATTCTAACCAGGGATAGGATAGACAGAAACCCCTATTAACCCAAAGATGGATCATACCCATCCGATCAGAAAAGTACAGCATTTCTGAGAAGCAGAAACACCAGGTGGCCGGGCGGACTCATATTAACGTGGAATGACATAATCATGTAATCGAGGCACGGGCAGAGGCACATAACAATATTCTTTCAGGACAGCAACAGGCTGCCATTGAGATTAGTCATAATTAACTGCTCTAACATACAAACTCATTTAAAATACTAATGCTCCATTTCAAACTAAGACGTTTTAGTGTCTTTCGGACATTGATGTAGTCACATGTTTAGTTGCATTGATTTCAAAAATACGCTAGAAGTTGGCGTAGTGACGACTTGAGGTCTAAGTCAATCTCCCCCGAGACGTAGTGACGACTTGGGGTCAAAGTCAACCTCCCCGAGACGTAGTGACGGCTTGAGGTCAAAGTCAACCTCCCCCGAGACGTAGTGACGACTTGAAGTCAAAGTTAACCTCCTCCGAGACGTAGTGACTACTTGAGGTCAAAGCC
>BSQZ01000092.1:732500-737500 GCA_033239005.1 Lamellibrachia satsuma
AAGGAAGCAATTTGGTGTTAACATAGACATAGTTACCAATAAGTCAACATTAACAAGAAGAATACATAAAACTACAAGACTATAAGGGAAGTGAGCAAGGCAAGGCGGAATGTGTTATAATGGGTGATTTTAACCATGGCCATATACAATGGAAATCATTAGTGTTACAGAGTGCTGGGGGTGACGACCATCAATTTCTACTTCTATCACAGACACAGGATTGTTTGCTTGCTCAACATGTCTTGGAACCAACCAGAGCAGAGGTTGGAATGTGTTAGATTTAATTTTGTCTTCTCAAAATGAATTAGTTGACAATGTTAAAATATACGAACCTTTGGGTTGAAGTGATCATAACCAAATCCATTTTAATATAAAAGTAAAACAGGGAATACATATAAAAAACAATGGCGTGGGGTACCATAAGAATCAGTATCGGGCCCTACTGTTTTTATTATACACACACATATATATATATATATACACACACACACATATATATATATATATATATATATATATATATATATATATATATATATACAGGTATATATTAAAACAGTAGATACTATTCTTATGGTATATATATATATATATATATATATATATATATATATATATATATATATATATATATATATATATATATATATATATATATATATAAATGATTTGGAAGATGACAAAGTACTGAAATTTGCAGATAACACAAAAGTAGTCAGAAAGGTTACAAATGATACAGATAAACAAAGTTTACAGGATGATCTAGATTAATTAGTTAAATGGTCAGAAAATGACAAATGTTATTCACATTTGGGAAGTGTAAATGCACACACATAGCAACTGTGTAAGTTGACATATTAGTAATAACGGTCCATTGATTCATGTTTGCAGATACGTATTACAACAGGGAAATTCACACGAATTTACAATGAAATGAAAAATAAAGCATGACAATATTGAGTATAAGTTTTATATTTTTTTAAAGTTGAATTTCAATGTTACACACGAAATGCAAATTTCTGAAACCTTCATTTCTTTTTTTTTCGAAATGGTTTATAAATCAGCACTACTACTTGTGTAGTACCAACATATAAAATACGTGACATGCAAAATGTGACAAGGGGGCAATACAACACTAATTTAATAATAATTGACACACCAGAAGAAACACCCTTAATCATATCTTTAGAATGTCTGATTTGCATGTATTCAGCCTCGGATTTGCACACAGCTTTGGATCAGTATAATTGACACTGCAAACTGCATGTTTGATAGTAAGTACCATAAAGAGGTTTAGTACTATACTGTCCTATTTTTCAAATTATGCTGTTTTTGTTTGTGCGTTTGGTGATTAAAGATAAAGTTAAATGGATCATATCTTATTGTTTATATTAACCTGGGCATATTAAATAAATATGTGATATTAACAATTAACTTACCTTATTATGTTGTGTTATTACAGCGTGTACTAAAATGTCATACTGTCATGTAAACAGTCATTATCAACTAAGAAAAAGTCTACTTAACACACATCACACACGTAACTAAAAATGTGTCATACACGATTTAAAAAAATATTAATGAAAAAAATAATAACCAATCACAGTCATATGAATACGCATAGTATACGCATAAACGTGCTTAATTATGATAAAGCAACTTATTAAATGCTATCATAATTTTGGCAACATTTGCTAATAACCAATTCACCCATCTGAATTTAGATTTTTGTGCGTCACACATATACTTATATATATTTTATAATATTATTTTTTAATTCATTACTGTTGAAAAATGTATTTTGTCTACCCTAACTATTTAAAAACATGTGGAACAATGCAATGATCAAAATTAAAACAGTCGGCAATACTTTGATATGGATCTGCAAAGTTTCAAAGAAAAAAATGTCTGAATGTCATACACACGGCACGTAACGCTGCCGCTGGAATCACCCTTTTCAATTTCCCATGGCCGCAGCCATATCATAAACAATATAAAACAAAATAGATCGACACCACCATTATCAACTGACAACAATAACACTGTCACTGACTGTCTATGACTATGACTATGTGTGTCACTCATTGTCCTGCGGGCGATGCGATGGCGATGTGTGCAATTGTTCGTTTACGTTCTTGCTTTGATTCAACGGATGTCCAGTTGTATAACCGCGTCAGTTGTGAAGACTACATTGCCAGGTTTAAGGAGTTTAGAAATAAAGCAATACTTTTCAAGAACTGTTTGTATAGCAGAAAGGATAAAACGCAATCGCATTGTCAACAGTGGTTTACGTCGACTGCCCTCTCACCCGGAAATGTAACTTGAGAGTTGGCGCATGCGGAATCGAACTACCGGATGAACTGACGTAAGTTGTAGCTGCCCCCTACTTGGTGGCGCTGAACGTCAATTTACAAAATGACTCCTCTATGTTAATTCGTAGAGTGACGCAGCTCGGTATACACTAGCTCTGGTTTGATGTAGCGAACATTTGTTGATTTACCATAAAAACCACTAAGAACCCGTACAAGAGGTATTTAAAAAAATAAAGACGTTACGTTTCATTTCGTGGGTCGTAGATTAGTCAATGAAAGTTTGGCGCCCGAGATACAAGTCGTCTAGAAGTAAAACGTGAACAAACAAACCTTTCACGTAAAAAACTTGGACAAGTCATACTGAATACAGGACCAGGAGAGATGATAGTGTATTCAGGTCATGAAGAGGCACCAGAGGCACATAGCGCCCTCATCAACTGGGAGGCGGCAGGACCAAGTGACACAGAGCGCCCTCATCAGCTGGGAGACATGAGGACCAAGGATCTATGCCTCATTGAAAACAATGAAGAAAAAATTAAGCTAAACATCATACAGTGCTACGCACCAACAAATGAGAAAGATGAAGAAACAAAGGAGATTTGTTACTGCAGACAGTGCTCGACAAAATGAAGGAGGACATAACAATACTCATGGGAGACGTCAATGCAAGCATCGAAGCCAATAACACAGGATATGAAGAAGTCAAAGGCAGACACGGACTCGGCTGGACGGACGAGAATGGCAAGATGTTTGCAGACCTTTGCGCATTCAACATATTGATAATCGGGGGTAGCTTTTTTTTTTGAATCTCGTCAAAGTGACATTGCCCAGCAGCTTAAACGAGCAAGAGAAGCACATATGTCAGAGCGCATGGTGAAACAAAGACGAGTCGACCTTAAATCAGGCGAAGTTGGTGATAATGTTGCAGTTTCCGTTCCCCATGGTGGATAGAGGGGTCATCATTGACCGTAGCGACAACAACTTATACACCATTATAGTGAAGACTTGGATCCTGAAAAATAAATATTAACGCAACCAATTATACTTATGCCCACAACGCCTTCTATCCCAGTTAGACCCCAACCGAGACCAACATATATATCTCCGTCATGCATTAGAAACTTCAGCATCTGGTGGACAAGGTGTTGCCAGGTTAAACATGTACTAGCAACAGGTGCAAGTGCTACAAAGCAAAACGAATGTGTAACAGCCGGTGTCACAACAGTCTGAGCTGTCCAAACAAGTGAAAACGAATCATATGACATGGTAATAACTAATCATCAAGTTTTTAGTAAAGTAGGGGAAGGCAGTGTTAGATGAGCTATTTTTTCATTCTTTTTGATGTCTAGGGTACAATCATGTTCATAAGTCAAAATTGTTTTTACTCACATAAACTATGATTATTAATAGATAATTTTATACCAAGATAATATTTATAGCATGCTTAGATGACGTGGTGAAGTCAGACAGAAAGGACAACAGACAGACAGACAGACCGACAGACAGACAGACAGACATACATACATGCATAGGGGAAGGCAGTATACGTTGAGCCACTTTTCATTCTTTTCGATATCTATATATATAGCTGATTCAAATAGGGTTGGCAAGTTTGCTCAACTAACACTTGGTGTGGGGTAAGTTGAACCACAGTGCAGCCTAAATTGCTTTATTTGTATAATTTATGTAGGTCTTGTACAAAAAATTCGTAACAACTGAGCCAACACATCTACACAATGGGCATAACATGTCTCTGACAAGTCTACACTCTTAATTAATAAGTCAAAACACCTAATTAATATAGATTTATAGGTAAATCGCAACAGTGTAACTAACTGCTATTGTGTTGCCTTGTAGCTATCCAATATCCCAATTAGCTCGGAACAATTAATTCCTTGATGTATTTTGGGGTAAAAAATACTCGTCTTTGTTCTTTAACCGCTGCTCAACTAAACCTCCCTTGGGTCTTGGGTGGCTCAACTAAACCTCCCTTGGGTCTTGGATGGCTCAACTAAACCTCCTTTGGGCCTTGGATGGGTCAACTAGCCCTCCCTTGGGTATTGGATGGCTCAACTAAACCTCCTTTGGGTCTTGGATGGCTCAACTAAACCTCCCTTGGGTCTTGGATGGCTCAACTAAACCTCCTTTGGGTCTTGGATGGCTCAACTAAACCTCCTTTGGGTCTTGGATGGCTCAACTAAACCTCCCTTGGGTCTTGGATGGCTCAACTAAACCTCCTTTGGGTCTTGGATGGCTCAACTAAACCTCCTTTGGGTCTTGGATGGCTCAACTAAACCTCCTTTGGGTCTTGGATGGCTCAACTAAACCATCATTGGGCCTTGGGTGGCTCAACTAGCCCTCCATTGAGCCTTGGGTGGCTCAACTAGCCCTCCATTGAGCCTTGGGTGGCTCAACTAGCCCTCCATTGGGCCTTGGGTGGCTCAACTAAACCTCCATTGGGTCTTGGATGGCTCAACTAAACCTCCTTTGGGTCTTGGATGGCTCAACTAAACCTCCTTTGGGTCTTGGGTGGCTCAACTAAACCTCCCTCGGGTCTTGGATGGCTCAACTAGCATGGTGTCGACAATTAAGCTTCGTTGATTAATTTCTCATTAATGCGTGAAGCGATGTAAATAATCTTCTTCTCTTTGCATAGTTATACCATTTGTAAGTGCACAAACAACAAAG